>QVNV01021989.1:0-74797 GCA_014825455.1 Pseudomyrmex pallidus | reverse complement strand
CGGAAATGCAACTAACGCGACCAACTTCACGCGTCGCAAGTTCCTTCCGTCGGCCGTCGGACGAGAGTGACGCGCGCGCGAATGTTCCGCGTTTCGTCGTTCTTTTTGCTCGTCCCGAGCGAATTTCGCGGACAAACGAGTGCCGGGAGTGTCGAATCTAACAACGGGCGATCGCATCGACGTGTTATTTGACGTGTGTGATCGCGATTGATCGCGCATCGATGATCTCGGAGTTCGCGACGAGTGTGTCGTTGCTGCGACGCGGAGTGTCATGGCGTTCTCTTCGCGATATTCTTTCGAAAAGTCACGTATCTCGCGGTGTTTTACTCGACGAGTGCGTTCTCTTCGTTCTCGGACGATATTGGACGTTCGGAAAACATATCGAAATCGCTTCTTGCTAATCTCAACTCATTTTTACGCGCGTAAGAGCATTCCGTCGGTATCCGACGGCAGTGTCGCAAACTTCTTCCGTCGGACGACGAGAGTGGCGAATGCTCCGTGTTCCATCGTCCTTTTTGCCCGTCCAGAGCGAATTTCGCGGACAAACGAGTATCGGGAGTGCCGAATCTAACAACGAGCGATCGCATCGACGTGTATTTGACGTGTGTGATCGCGATCAATCGCGCTTAGATGATTTCGGAGTTCGCGACGAGTGTTTTGTTGTTGCTACGCGGGGTGTCGTGGCGTTCTCTTCGCGAATTGTTTTCCAAAAGTCACGTATCTCGCGATGTTTTCGACAAGTGTGTTCTTTTTGTTGTTGCATGACATTTGACGTATCGAAAAGAGCGACCCGAAATCGCTTCTTGCTAATCTAACTCCATTTTTACGTGTAAGAGCATTCCGTCAGTATCCGACGGCAGTTCGCGCATCGCAAACTCCTTCCGTCGGACGACGATTGTGGTTAGCGCGCGAATGCTCCGCGTTTCGTCGTTCTTTTTGCTCATCCCGAGCGGATTTCGCGGACAAACGAGTGCCGGGAGTGCCGAATCTAACGACGGGCGATTGCATCGACGTGTTATTTGACGTGTGTGATCGCGATCAGTCGCGCATCAATGATCTCGGAGTTTGCGACGAGTGTTTCGTTGTTGCGACGCGAGTGTCATAGTGTCGTGGCGTTTTCTTCGCAAAAAATGACGTATCTTGCGGTGTTTTCTACCAGTGTGTTCTCTTTGTTGTCGGACAACATCAGGCGTTCGGTAACGAGCGACTCGAATCGCCTCTTGCTAATCTAAACCCACTTTTACGCGTAAGAACATTCCGTCGGTATCCGACGGCAACTCGCCGGGCTCGCACGACTTCCCGAATTTGATCGAAAAATACGTTACAAAATGTAGTGATAAAAAATATATACTTGCGCGCGGTTGCAGTGTTTATTTACGTCGTGAATCGATCGCGCTCCGTTCGTCGAAACGGTCTGTTTACATACGCGCGCGCGCGAGCAACAAGATCGAACAGTGATAAATAAAGTGGAAAAAACGCACCGAGAGATACGCATCGAGAAGGTTTTACGCAGATTATTCAACATTCTGCAACTGGAAACTGTGTTCGGCACACGGAGGAGGTGAGAAAAGGTTGGAGACGAAGTATTGCTGCTCCGCAATACTTGGTGAGTGTGTTTACAACATATTGTTTGAACTAAAGTTTGTTATCAATTCACTTCTCGAATTTGTAACACGTGTTTGAACGGAAAATACGTAAAAATATTCTCCGTTTCGATCGCGCAAATAAATTAGACTGTCAGAGTAAAAAGTGCGAAGAGATAAAAATGTGTTGAAAAGATTCAGTCACCTGGCCGTTTGCACAGCCACCGATAACGACACTGCCATCGAAAGGACAAACGGTAATGGACGTCACTTCTCGTGGACACTCGAGGATCAGTTTTGGTGACAAAGAGTCGGTGAACGACCATATCAGCACTCGGTTATCGCCTTCGCAGGCTAACAATACCTGCACGTAAAAAAAAAAAAGAAAGAAGAAAGCCATCGCATGTTGAAGGAAATTTTATTTATTTTACGTGATTTTCATACAAAAGTGAAAATGTGGCGCGAGAATATGTTTGGTAACGTTGAAAATTTAATTGAATCTCAGTTGTTTACGTGCAAAGTGTTATGCGCGAGAAACACGCTAATAAATTCGAGAAGTAGTTTGCAACAAACCTCGTCGTAAGCTTTCGGGCCAATCAGATAATCGGATTTGGCGTGTTGCGTGTAAGTAGCTATCGCGACTCCGGTCCAAAACGGGTGCCAGACGAGATCGTTGATGAGTTTGTCCATGGTCACCTTTCCGTCGTGATAGCTCTGATGTTCCTTGAAGCTTACGGGCACCGGCGCGCGCGTATCTTTTTCACTGCGCACCAGATTCGCGTAATCGTTCGTGTAGATATCCCACGTGGAGTTCATTAGAAGCTAAACACGACGGAACACAAATTCTTTTACGTACTTTTACTATCAAATATTTTCTAGAAATAATAAGAATAAAAAAAAAAAGAAAAAGTGAGTTACCGGCGCTCGTAATCGCTCGTTAAAATTTGTCGATTTGATTTCGCACGAGCCGGTTTTATTTTTGTTTATTTTAAATTTCAATGACAAATTTTCCTCGATCGAAGATCGTTTCACGGAAAAATCTCTATGTACTTTATTCAACGAATCGTAAAATCGACAGAGTGTTTTTCAACGTTACTTGATCGCACATGTCATCGGTGTAACGTTGCAGGAAGTACTTGAAGGAATCGAGTTTGTCCTCGGTGTAAGCGGACAAATCAATCGTTTGGTATTCGTATAGATATTGGATCCAGGAGTTGGCGGGAATCGATAGCGCCGTTTGCACCTCGTTGTCTTGCGGGGTCGGCATCACTTGCGTAGGCCTGCTGTACACTTTACGCCACACATTTTCAAATATTTGATGACTGTACGGCAACAGTTCGACGTACCCGTCCCTTTGATCGTCCGCCTTTCTGTCCGTTAGATTCAACGGCTTGTTCAACACATCCGCGTTACACACTGCCTGAACGAAATTAAATTTGAAAGATACGATCTCTCTCTCTCTTTTGTCCGATGCATCATCGATGACAATTATGCAAACCGTATGATTTGCACGCTGCACGTTCCACAATTACGATTAAATAATTGTTAGTATTTTAGAGGATTTATGAACTATTTTCCGAACGAAGATATCAGAGTGATTAATAAATAATTGATTGTAAATTTATAAATGCTGTTGTGCGATATTGTGGATTTACAGGCGCGGTATTTATAAACGAGATTAGTAGAAATTTACGATAATCACTTTAATACCGCGGAATTAACGAACGTGAACTATCAATATCAATCTCGTGGCACACGTGTGGGGTCACGTATATATTGATGCGCGTTGTCGAAAAAGAGAGAGAAAATGTAATAGAAATTTTCAAAAATCCCCAGTACGTCGCGACCGACACGAATATGAGCCCGGTCGAATAGATATGCAAATCGTGACTAAAGTTTTACGACTACAAAATGAAAAGTAGCTCGACTGAGAAAGTAAAGTTATCTATAGACACTCGAGATTTTACTGGCCAATAAGTTTCTGATTCTATCTCTTTGCAATTTGCTCCGATATCTTCGGTAAATTAATGATTAGAATAACGCGAATAAAAGATCTTATGTGACAATATTCCCCTCACTTTTTCAAACACAAAAAGATCACTTGAAGCTCAATTTTCATATTTCCGTGCAATTTGTTTTACACAAAATAACAAAGTTCCGAAGACGCGTTACTTAAATTCTTCGCTCTTTTCGAAATATTTCGTGATATTTAAATTGTTTGTAATACAAAAACATGGAAATAATAAGTTGAAATACATCGGACCGGATTCTTTGACACCAGAAGAACCCACGATTTATGACTGTTTAATGCTCAAAGCCTGCGAGTGGTTTAAATATGAATTAGGCCGTGTGAATATCTAACGCCGTGTGCGAACCTCAATCTCGAAAAACGGCCTCGTGGGATGAACAATACTAGCTTCGATCTCCTTGCCGCTTCCCCAATCGTACCAATCGCCGATCGTTTTGTAAATCGCGTTTTTCACACGATTCTCGTGATCCTCCCTCTCTGTTTGTATACGCTCAACCATCGCGTCTCTGCCTTCTACCGTGAGAGCGATATAAAATTGACCCTCTTTAGTCAAGGAGGGCGCGTAGCCGATGAGAATTTTCGAATCGGGAAACGCGAGAATCTCATCCTTCACCGGCAGAAAGTCGCTGCTCTCCGCGTGCAAATCCAAATTATCCTCGATTATTTCCTTTCGAACGTACATCCACGGATATTCGGTGGTTACGTTCTCGTCGATGACGCAGCCAATGATCTTCTGCGTCAGCGGGGACAAATCGATCCTCGCTATTCCCGGCGCTCCCTAAAATCGAATCGGCAAACAAAATCTATATTGAGTTATTCTGCGAACTTGTCGTGAACATGACAATTTCTCCCGTATTTTCATGCGTGCGATTTCGTTCCAACTCGCAAATTAAATTCGTTTGGAACTTTGGAAAGAAAAATATGTCTTTCTCTCAGGAGAGACCAAATGTGAAAGATATTTACCGCCGACACGGAATATCGGACTTTTTTCACTGGAGGTTCCTCCTCCTCTTCTTCCTCCTCTTCCTCTTCTTCTACTTCTTCCGTTTCTTTCACTAATTTCCGTATGTCAACCGCTGAGGGTCCAGCGGAGGACTCGTAAGACTCGAGTTCGTAAATGGTTTTCCGTCCTGTCGACGATGGATCATTCATTTCTATACGAACTCTCTTCTTCGCTTCTTTCTCCCAATCTTGTATCACTGACGCTGTTGGTAAAAAACGAAGTAACTCAATAGGAAGTTTTACAATCTAAGAAGATATCGAGAGACAATGGTCTTTTTTTTTTTTTTTTTTCAGTTTTCAACTTTCATGAAGAACAGCGTTTTTTACGTGAAAAATAAATTACGTCGCGATAACGAAACGTCGGGACAACTTTTTCGAACCGTCGAGGTGCAAAATCGCCAAATTGATTAAAACAACAAAAGATATTCAGTCATTTTATTGCATAACGAGTTATGTAAATAACACGCACGACGCACTGTATCGAATTCGCATGATTCACAATTGAAAATAAACTAGAATCGATAATTCCTTTTATTATCTCAATCAAAAATTCGCCGCTTTTAAATATATCGCGTCATTCATATTTCAACATATTTACGGTCGGCTAAGTTTACGTTTCATTGTTAACACAGTGCGTACTTCCATCCGACACGCGTATATCCGATACGCATCATCGATCTTCGTTCGGTACATAATTTTAACCCATTCGTTACATAGTTCCAATATTGGTACATTCGACATTATCGACGTTCTCCCCTCGTAATGTAGAGCGGCGTTGTACACTTTCGACGCGCGGGCGTATTTTCATTAAAGAATATTTGCTTTCGAGTGAATTTAGCAAAATGTGTTTATTATATATATATACGCGCAAAGTTCAAAAGGTACAACGCAACATCGTAGTAATAATCCGTTCCTCGCGTGTAACAATTTTGCCGTAAATATCAAAAAATGTTAAAATACGTGAGCGCGCATCCAACACACAACGACGCAATCTACTTAATTTTACGGAACGTTATTAATGTCAAGTGAACCGCAAAAATCTTACGTTTATAAATTTATTGTATATATATATATTTTGCGTCACGTCGAAGTGTCTCAAGTATCATAACCTACTTTCTTCCATTTCTTTTCCGTAATATTCTCTTTCTTCCAAGTCGAAAAATTGCTCTTCTCCCTCGGAAAAGTCCTCGTCGTGTTTTCCCGCTGTATCATCGTCTTTAAATTTTACATTCGCCGACATTCTTTTCTTCTTTGTCTCGCGGTCTTCGTTCTCCAAGTCCATGATAACTCAAATTCCTCGATTCGGTTATTTTTCTCTGAGTTCGCCGGTGAAAATTCCACACTGTCGACTATGCAAAATTAGAAAATCACGTGCGTTCGCATGTACACGAAGCGATGCACAACGTGCAGCGAATGAAACGCGATGAGATACGAAAGACAGAAGAAATCTTCATGTTGCTAAACGAATCGGCGGCGGGAATCGGTTCGCGCTACTTCAACGACGCACAGAGTGCAGCAATTTTTTGTTTGTTTTTTTTGTTTTTTGGAAAATTCGAACTAACACGGCGACTGGCGATACACGAGGCTTAACGAAATTTTGAGTCCGGAGTACATTTGCAGTTTGATTGAACATTGAAATCTCGGTTTTCATCGTCCGGACGCAAAAGGGTGGACGGACGTTTCGGAATATCAATTTTTCTCTCGAAATACGCGCGCGCGGGCGCGAGCGACGAGGGCGATTTAATTGTTTTTACATCAGGCGAATGAAACGAGTCGCCCGTGCACTTAACCCATTTCGCCAAACTCGATATACCGCAGGCGTTGTCAGCGTTGACGAAACGTTTTATATAACCCAATGAGTAATTTAATTGCGCGCGGCGACCAATTTGTCGTTTTAAACGCGATATCGTCAATTGATAATACGGATTGAAAACCGGTGTGCGTATTATATAAATATTGCGACATATTAATGTAATATTACATGTATAATCACGCACTAAATAGGAAATATAACAACTCGTTATTATACTATTACGCAAATTGTATTGTTTTCCATCGACTACAAATATTTATCGCTCGTACTTTTCAAGTTTCTCTCTTTCTCTCTCTCTCTCTCTCTCTCTTTTTTTCCATCGGTAATACAAAATTAATTGCAAAGATATGAAATTTTCTTCGCAATTGCTCGAACAAACACGATGCAATTACAACATCGAGCTTGTAATTAAAAGGTTTCCATCGGACAGCCGTTGGAAATGCAATTACGTTGCGTATAAAATATTTTTTGTCAAAGCGCGCACTTTTACTCGTGAAATGTAATAAATTGTTGCTGCGAATGTAAATGTTATGCAATGCCGTTAATGCAACCTCTCGTGGCGGGAGGAATTTCGAGGCAACTGCTTTACCCAAATGGAAAACAGTATAATTAGTATTAATTTGCAATTTGTTGTGGCTTTGTAAACAGAGCTGTGTCAATGATATTAGAAAAAAAAAAAAAAAAAAAAAAAAAAAAAAAAAACGCGCGTAGTTCCGTGTCACAAAAAAATAATAATATTAAAGCAACGTTCAATTTTCTGTTTGGCAAAATTTATATTTTGCTCGTGCGAAATGCGACAGTCAGATAAACTTCCGTACTTCTTTATATGTACATTGCATGCATCTTAAATTCCTCGCTGTTATGATGTTGTAACGTATAAGGGAGGATCGTCTTCCCCACCCCCGCGCTAAGCACAGAGCAAATATTTATTCAAGATTATGGCGACGCGGATTACGACTTTATCCAGCGCGTAATGTAGCATATTTCCGCGTATGATAGTAGTCCACGTGTACATATTTCAAACAGAAGTGCATTTCCGTTCGAATTGTCGTCCGTAAAATTTACGACTTTCGTGAATATGTGCGTGCGCGGAACTCCGAACAATGCGTTTGCTTGTCAAATATACGACAGATTTAAATGTGCTGCATTTAAATTTCACTGTATTGTTACGCGCACTTAGAACATTGTCAGACGACAAGACAACATCGCGATTGATAAATAGATTTTTGTCGTAAACTTTTTAATAAATTTTTTTTACGCGCAAAACGCAAAAAAAAAAAAAAAAAAAAAAAAAAAAAAAAAAAAAAAAAAAAAAAAAAAAAAAAAAAAAAAAAAAAAACTCTGCTCTGTAAATCGCGAAAGACGTAGCGAAGTCAAAAGCCAGAGAAAATGATGTGAGATAATAGGGAGAGCTGATGCAAATGTGCGCTGATAGTGCGTCCCGGCAATTAAAATGTATAGGTCGTTTGCGTTTAAAATATGCGGAATTTTTTTTTTCAACGCACACGTTATTTTACTTTATACATAATACATCATTCCATTTCAATTTTGAAGAATCTATAACGCGGCGCCATTAGAAGCGCAAAACGCACCGTTTTTTTTTTTTTACGATTTATATTCCTTTTTTTTTATTTCTCGTGCATACCGAGCGTTTTCTTGAAACAAAAAAAAATGGACACTCTATTTTATATCTAGGCGCATATAACAGTCGACCGTAAAAGAGAAGAGAGGTGCCAGTCATCTCTTTTTAACGGTGTTCGCTTAACGTAGGATTTCGCGTAGGCGGATATATTGCGTAGCTCGCGAATTACCATTCCGCTTTTTTTTTTATTTTATTTTATTACTCTATTAAATAAAACGCGTTACATCGCGAGGCCGGATCAGCTCTGCGAAAATGAATTACTGACTTTGTGTGTTTGTCGGCGTGCGACCGGCGAAAAAATTATTGCGATTAAATTATCAAGACGCGACTTCACGGTGTTCCACGCGAGCACCGCACCACGCGATCGCGTGTTTCGCATGCGTTTTTCTGACAAACGTGCGGCATTTTCAACGTTTGGCCCGAAACGGTGTGGGCCCGGTAATCGGTGCGATTCGCGCGCCCACGTTGAAAAAAAAAAAATAGATTCCGGCGTTTAGACAATTTGGCTTCGCGGCCGGCTTCGCGCGCGGCGATTAATCAATTGCAAATATATACCGCGTAGATTGGAAATACACGCTGCCTATTTCCTGTTTAATCGAATCAAATTGAGATGGTATTTTCCCTGTGTCCGGTCTCCCCATTTATCGGGCCGAAATGTCGAGTGGCGCTTTCCCCTCAACGCGGCGGCGGCGGCGGCCAATAGAACGCAGGTAAACGACCGAAAATGCGCTCTCGCTAACGATTGATCGGTCAAAGGGGAAACCGCGGGAAGTTCTCGTCATTTCCGCGAGATCAAAGAGGGGAAAGAAACTAAAACGGACGGGTATGAATTCTTCGAGACTTATTATTCTTCCGACGTCGCGGATATTAATATTTAATGAGAAGATGTAATTTTGATCGTTTTCTCTTAAAAAAGCAGATATAGTAGTAATAGTATTAATATTAGTAATAGTAATAATAATAGTAATAGTGGTAATAACAGCAGCAGCAGCAGCAGCAGTAAAAGATATAGTACTGTTAAATCATATTACGGCTATTTTCTGTTTTACGCACTATTTTCGCGATGTTCTTTCATTTTTATTTTTGTTTTTTTTCTTTTTATCGTATCTCTCCGTCGTTAAATTTATCAGTCCATAACGCCGCAAAAGAGCTGAGGGTAATTTATTTATACTGAAACGGCGTAGGTAGCGCAGGACTCTAAGTGGCACTTCCTTTCGCGTTGCGAAGCGTATTCCATTGCAAACAGATGTTAAAATGTCCGGATAGTTCTGCGAGAGAGGAAGAGAGAGAGAGAGAGAGAGAGAGAGAAGGCGAGCGAGAAAGCGCAGCGAGCGTTTACTGCCGCGTTTATTTCGAAAATTTAAAATCGAGCGTTTTTTTTAAGTCCCTCTGGACGGAACTTTTACGCAGCTTTTGTAGTACATAGTCAGCAACAACGGGATGGGGAGAGGGGAGGGGAGGGCACTTTATTGTTCTGGCTTTTATTTTGCGCACTCGCTCGCTCGCTTGTTCCCGCGAATTCGATGCTCCCTCTGGATACGAAAAATCGCGGGGACAAACGCGCGAAGCGCTCGCGAGCGAGGCATTGAAAATATTGGGTTGTTTTTAACGCCATCGTTCATCTCGGCGACATGAATTTTTACGACGATTTTGACAGCTGCGAGATTTTCATATGAAAGGATCTACCGTCGAGCTTACTAGAAAATTATTCTAGGAATAAAAGTTTTATACTTTTTTCGCTCTACGGATTTTTTCCGTAAAAGACACCGGCGCCGCGGTTGTTCTCTTGTGCGCACAATATATGAACAATGTGAACACTTAACTAGGTAGGTCATTCGTGATCGTCTAATAGAAATATACAAAATTATTATTTATATACGTAGAAATATAATTTTGAAACATCTCGCAGCGCGAATATGAGCGTACAATTAATTTTGTTTTGCACAATTAATCAATTATATTACACGTATCAACTTGTCCGTATGTCATTTGTGCGAACAAGAAAAAAATCCGATTTTCCGATCGCTCGAAACGGACAAATCGCGGCGCGCTCCGGCATAATTCGGTCGTGCTTATGAAATTTTTGTTCAAAGCGCGTTTGAATATCTGACGTCGATGCGATCGAGTCAGAAATGTAATACAACAGCCGATGAACAGGACGACCGATTTAATTTCGTCCCCCATCGTCGTCACTCGCCATCGTTGACGTTTTAGCGAGCGAGTCGCGCGCGCTCCATTTTCATTTCCGTTATGAATAATATCAAGGTCCAGTTATATATAAACGATCATGGCTTACCGTGTCGCGATCTGCATAACGCCTTTTTGATCGGTGCGAAACTGCGACACGACGATGGACCAAAACGAAGGACGATGATCCCGTGCGCTGCCGCATCGCGAATGTGACAAACGATCGCGCGCGATTTTTCTTGTTTTTTTTTTTATTGCTTAAAAAAAAAATACACGAAACTTCATATGAATTTAATGCCAGCTTCATATAAATTTAATGCCAAATGATGCGCTGGTTTTATTTTTTTCAGCTTTATTTGTTAAATTCGTATAATATTCCGTAAATCGATATCCGGTAGATGTCGCAGTCGAATTCGCGCAATTAAGCGGACAATTCGAGAACGCGTTTTTTTTTTTTTTTTTTTTGTAACTTATCATACAGAAATCATTTTGAACTGCAGTTCTCTCTCTCTCTCGTAAAACACAGGTCGACGGTAAAATACAAAAGTTTTCGGAAAAACGCCTGTCAACGCGCCGAAGCGCGTTTCGAAAAAACTCGCTGCGAGAAACGCAGCGTAGTCGGAATAAAGGGGTGGAAGGGGGAGGTTCCGACAGTTACCAGAGCGCGTTACCGCACTGTAGCAATAAAATTTCGAAGCCGAGCGAAACACACAATCGATGCTTATATAGGAATTCGGTAATGTTTACGCACAAGTTATTAAAAGTTAATTAAAACTGCGAAAAACTCGTCACTTCGGTCAGGATTCGAACGTGAGAATCGGAGCGGATCGCCCCGTTTCTCGGACCATCCCCAGACTCGTACCGAGACAACAAAGAGTCGGTCTGCTCAGCGTGAATTTCACAGAGCGGGAAAACGCGGGCGGTGTAATCCCGGTAGTCGGATTGCGACGCAAAAGTACCAGCGGCACGATGCGGCCTGCTAACGGGTGTTCACGGGAGTGGAAGGGAGCGGTATCACATCGCCGACTCGTAAAATCTCATGAGGTCGCTGTCTCGGTATCGGAAAATGTCTCGTGGGCAGAGCAGACGATGAAGAGGGAAAGACGTCGAGGGTATAACGTCGGTGGCAGCGAGAAAAGTGTATAGCGCGAGAAGAGGGAACGGAATGTCGCGAGGCGTATATATTCGATCTGGCTGAGGAAAGTCTGATCGAAAGGCGGTCCATCACAATTTCACATTTCACGAGCTACTGCTGTTGCAAGCGCCGTCGTCCTGCCGCTCGCTTGCGACGACGCGAGCGATTTTCACGGCGGTTCCTGCGGGCGCCGAGGAGCGGATATTTTGAGGGAAAAAGCTCGTCGGCACGTCGACATGCCATATTCCGCGTTCCCTTGCGCAGAAAAATCTCTTTTCGCAGCTCCCGCAGAAGAGGAGAGTCTCCGGAATACAATCGCGTAGTTTGCGATCCGTTTCGTACATTTCGTATACTTGCGCGAAAAAATAGTGTAAATATTGTAAATAATCGGCGGAAAAAGAAGCAATTTGACATTTGTTTTGCTTGAGAAAGAATTCGCATATGTGTGTGTGTGAAGCAAGGGCTCTTTGCCTAGTTAGATCTCTTATTTAGTTTCAAGTTGTGCACACAAAACACACGCGTACTTCATGACGTTAATTTTAATATATTCCGACGTGCGCGTGGAGATAAAATGCTGCTTTGTTGCATTTCCTGCAAAGTAGCAACTTTGTACAATTTTACACGATAAAACCAAGTTAGTGCTTCATTCATCATTTTAGCATGTTTTTTTTTTTTAATTCGTAACGAGCCGTGACGCAAGACTAAAATTTTACCTGAATGGTTAATGATGAAGATGTTCAACGCAAATGAACAAAAATAAAAGAAGACGTAAAAGCACGACATTCTGAAAACAACCGTTAAAAGACTGAGAAGATCACTGACAGTGTCTCTCTCTCTCACTCTCTCTCTAAAACTACCGGCAAATTTTTTAACAGGAAAAAAGCGGAATATTTTTGATCGGATCACCGTTCGGTATTTTCAACCGCAATACTTTAACTTTCATTCCGCGGATATTCGAGCACTCTTGCGCAACTCTCGTACCTCGATGTATTTCTACGGTTAATCTACTCGCGAGGCAGGGCTCAGTCAGGTATCTCGTTAATGACGGGAGAAAGAGGAGGCCAATCCCCGATCATCGAGATGGAAGCCGGATCGCGTAACACGGGTGCGTATCTGCGACGACGCATAAGCCCGATTTACTTATCGGCGCTGAGGTGGTTCGTCCGGCGGGTAGCGCGGATGATGCATATCGGGTTAACGAGAGAACGTGCAACCGGGAGAGACGTGATTAGAGCGCTGGTGGCGGAGTTCTGAGCGCGCCGCACAGATGGACGACGGTTGGTTAATTTTCAATTAACCGAGGGAGAGAAACGGGAGCCCTCGCTCGAACGGGAGGAGAGGAGAGGGACACATCGGATTATATCTGACGACGACGGCGATCGGCACGTCGGATAGCCACTAGCCAGGTGACTGCCGACCTGTGGGGATACGCTGTGTGTACACGAGCGCGTTACCCGACTCCTCTTTCCGATCACACAGTTTCCCCGGGATTGATTGATTGAACACGGCCGTGTGCGCGACGTACTCGATTAAATCGTCGCGCGAATACGAACTCGCGCGAATATCCCTTTCTCCAATCTCTCTCTCTCTCTCCTCTTCCCCATCTCAAAGCCGAGTCTCTTCAAAGCGCCCTGCGCGCATCATGTTGGCGTAATCGCTAATTCATCGAGGGCTCGTGATCGGCGTCGCTATCATCTTCGCGTAATACCGCTAACGAAGTAATCGGGGATATGGCGGGTGCCTGTCTAACTCGATAGATATATGCGCGCGCTTACGCGACGCGCGTACCCGTCGTTACAATGCCGCTTACCTTAGGGTCTTCTTGATTAGGGTCTTCCTGATTAACAACAGAATATCTAACTTCGGATGTCAAACAGAGTTACGAGATGTGTGATATACATACGCGAGTTATATATGCATAAATAACACACACATTCTTTTATTTTTTTGTTACTTAGATTATCGAAAGTTTTTAATTTTTTAAGAAGATATAATTGGTAATTTTCTGTTTCTCTCTCTCTTTCTCTCTTCTCGGGATCAGACAATTTATCATCTTTTTTATTCATGAATTCATGTTGTACGTAAATGTGAAAACGGTTTTTTTTTTCTGACTATTTCCACCTTTGGGATACACCGCCGGGATAAAATAAAGGCAAACAAGAAATCCTTCTTTCTTCCTTTCCCTGCCGGTGGTGATTGCGGACATTTGAACACCCGTCCGATTTTTGAAAGCGTTTCCTCGACAACTCCCGTAATCGTTGGGCCGCCATTCTTCTGTCTCGTATTCTCCTCCTTGTAACGTTCCGCTTCTTCTCCGCCAGTCTTTTACACGAGTCCCTTATTCTCTCCTCGCTGTTTTCTCACACCTCGGACGGAGAAAACTCTCCCTGTCGGACGCCGTTCAATTTCCCTTTTCTTCTTTCGCGAACACGACGCGGGCCGGAGCTGCCATCTCGTTAGTAACGCGATCTTTTTTTTTTTTTTTTTTTTTTTTTTTTTTTCGTCCATCGCGCCGAAATTGCCGGGGATCTCGCGTTACCACAATTAATTTTCCGCCGGGTAGAGGCGCGACTATCAATCGGGCGACGACGTTCTTTTCCACGGCGCGAACGTTGCCCATCTTTCAAGCGAAACTGAATCTTTATTATAGCGAAACACTATCCCCGCCCGGCAAGACAGGGAAAACTTGTCTCGCTGGAAGCTTGCAAGAAGATCTATGTACTGGCAATGTCTTCAGTTTCGTCTCGGATGCGGAAGATACTTGGCTAAGAGAGAGCGTGGAATCCCGTTGTTAAGACAAGACAAGTTCGACGGAACGATAACTTTGTCGTAACGCGAAAGCGTTGTAAATTTGTGGATGTTGTAGAAAATGACGGTAACAATGTCTTCTTGCAAAACTGTGTGTGTGTGTACACCGTCTCTCTGTTTCTCTCTCTCTCTCTCTCTCTCTTTCTCTGAACCAAACAGCAAAAAGAAACTCATACAATATTATAGATCTTATAAAAATTGAGTCCTGAAAAAAGAAAATAAAAATATCTGAAAACGAAGAATAAAAATATCTGAAAAGATGTTTCATGCGCGATTTGATAATGCCGAAAAAATTTCTACAAATAAAACGAAATTTTTAGTTTTGTTCTTCTTTCATCCAACGGCTGCAATTTTAATCGGTCTGTTACACGATACTTGATAAAATTCCGTAAAGACAGACGAGAATTTTGCATAATATAGAAGTACGTGAGCATTGTCGTAAACAGATATTCGTGCAGAATTTCGTGTCGAACTGGAATAATCGTCCGGAGTTACGCGTTACCTGTTCGCCTGAGCGCGAGAAAGTTGCTTTATAAATCATCGTGCAACGTGCCGTTCCGTTGTCGTTTTACGAGGCAACTTGCGAGCGGGTGGATCCTTCAGGAATTCGAGTCATGTCTCTTCGATGGAATGCCGCGTCGTGAAGGCGAGGGCGGGATGAGGAAGGGAAGGGAAAGTCGGAGGGCGGATAACGGCGATCAAGTACGAAGACGACCTCTTACCGCACCTTATACGTGTAATAACGATTAACATCGATGATGCACCTGTCGCTCCCGTATATTGTCACAGCTTACGCTCATTGGCGGCGCTGTTAACTCCCGACGTTATCTCCGTGCAGCCAGCTATTTTCGAGACCGACCTACTTCCGCGTAAATATTCAGACCCTCGAATCCATCAACCGCAGTCAAGATAAGAGTGACGGCAAGAGGGAAGAAGAAAGCAGTTAAAATCGCGAAATAATAAAAAAAAAAAAGGTTCTTATAAACCTCGCAAATTAACATATACAATTTTTGTAGTTCTTCTTTTGACAATTAAGATGTTATCGAGCTCAGCGTCGAGGATAATTTCGCTTATCTTTATACGATATTGATTTATATATTTCCATAAGAGAAATAAAAGAACATATTTATATAATACATTAATTACACGCGATATTTTATACAGCACTATTTATTTAAAATCATCATCGATGATTACATTAATTTGAAACGAGAATCAAATTTGCTATTTGCTAATTTATTTTAATTGAGTGAATTCTCTTCTGTCCTCGCTATTTTCTGATCCGTGAATATTACTCGATTTCTTTCACTATTGAATTTATTATTGAAGTTTCTCTCTCTCTCTCTCTTTCTCGTATGTTTTCTCACGAGAAGGATTTTGAAATTAATAGATTGTAAAAATTATTACAATTAAAAGATTGCGCGTTCAATTGTATTTTTGACACATTTCGCGTAACCGATGCTGAAATTCTCCACTGTGATTTGCTTCAAGTTACCAATCCGGCGCAACTTCCTCTCGCGAGAGATATCGAGTTTACAACCGATACTATCTGCCCTCAAGTACATGGTTTGTGCTTGGCAGCGTACTGAGAGTTGGCTAAACAGGTCAGTGGTACGTAGAATACATTTTAAGGGCGCATCACAGTTAAACATTTCAAAAGTTTAGTATTAATTCAGTATAAATTTATAGCATACAACAATTTTTAAATTTACTTTAAAACACTTTAAATTTATTTTACAACAATTTTAATTTACTTTACAACAATTTACTTTATACAACACTTAGTTAATATTGTAGTTTTATATTATACTTTATATCATAATTAAATTTATATTATAGATACACAATTTAATATGCAACATAATCTAATATAAATTAGAAAAGATATATATGCATACAAAAAGTCGATTGTTGTTAACAGAAAAGTAAGAGCAAATAAAGTTATTATATATGTATATAACTAACATATATATATATATATATATCTATTATATATGTTATATATATCTGCACAGCATTTTATCGCTACCAAACAGAGAGAGAGAGAGACAAAGATCGCAAATGCGCGTATATATATCGGGACAATTTACGTTTTGCTTGGCGGAAAGAGCTCGATTACCATACACTCCTGACGAGCAGCAACGTCGTCGTCGTCGTCGTCGTCGTGAGTTTGTAAACAGGTCGGTACGCGCGGAATACCGACGCACCATCAAAGTGATTAGGTGTTTGTCATTCGTGCGGCGCGCGATAGTTCGATTGAATTCCTAACTCCAAAAAGTGGTTTTAATTATCGACTCCGCGAGCCGAGTGTGCGCGCGCGCGGAGGGATAGCGGAGAAGCAATTAGCTTTTTGCGCGCCCGAGGTTGGCCCCTTTCCCACATCCGCCGCCGCTCAAAGGAGAGAAATTCTTGCGAGAATTAAATGTCAATCAGCCATGACGTTCATTAAGCGACGCCGCGTTTGTTCGAGTTCTTTTTCTCGCCCGCGCGCACGCAAAAGAGTAACGAGGGGGAATATATACACTCTGTCGTTCGCGCGTCGCGATTCGTGCGCGTTACTTTACTTAACGCCGATTCATCCCTCGAAAATCCTCGCCACGTGATTTTTTGGGCAAATATGAAAAACGCGGTCGTGCAAATTTGACGTGTGACACAAAGTTCGCGGATATAATATAAATACAATGCCCAAGTTGTACAAAAAAAAAAAAAAAAAAAAGCAAATGTTGAGCGAACGCGTGATACAATAGAAATGCGAGTACATCGAAAAACGTCAGATGTCACACTTTGAATTGAATAAAAAGCATCTCTTCGACTCGAAGAGATTTCTCGAAGCGATTTACGGCAAATGTTATTTCGCGCGCGGATATTTTGCGCTCTCCGATGCGCTTTCCGGAGGCGATGCAACGAGCTTCGCTCGTTGGGAATTTCTTACAACGGAACGAACATTTGCTCTATGCGGTGCGATAGACACGTAGTGGCTTTGATAAATGGTAACGCGAGAACAGAGTCATTCCTCCGCTGCGGTGCTTAGACGTTAGTGTGCTTATTTGCGAAGCTTGCCTTTTCATGGGCGCGAGGGTGTAGGCTGCCACGCTTTTCCTTTGCATAAAACATAATTACTCAGAGCGCAATGCCGAGTGCTCTCAGAATAAAGAGAGAGGGAGGCACAAAAGGCGACGATCACACGCTTTAAGGTTTTCTTAGCCAGTGAGCGCGCGGCTCGAGGTGTTTCTTAGCGAGAGCATAACAGTGCACTCAGAGATCAGAATGCGCGCGTCTGCTTTTGCGGAAGCGACTTCATTCCGTTCCGTAAATATCGCGGAACACCTGGCGCGTCTCTCTCCCTTTCTCTCTTTCCTTTCTTGCGTCTAATTCGCCGCGTAATTCGAATTGTTGCGTCAAGAGAATCGCGTGCGGTTCGCGCGCAAACGATTGCAAAAATTGCATTTTTTTTGCGTTTATTATAATTTTTTTTCTCTCTCTCTCTCTCTCGATTCTCTTCATTTGCCGAAGTCGTTCGAAGTTTTTCTGAAGCACTAATAGAGAGTCGGCCGAGGTCCTTTTAAATTTTTCTCATGAATATCGCAACGTGTCCCCGGTGTGTGTCCCCGGTGTGATGGGAAAATGCTCTCTCCCGTCATTCCGACGTTCGTCGTCATCGATCCGACCTTCCTTTCCCCGGAATCGAAAGTGTGTAGAAATGGCCGCGCGTGCCCATTCGTATTCACGGTTACGTCCCCGACGCGGCAATTCTCATAAGTTTTTCCTCCAACTTTTCCGTATTCAATTTGCGTGCCCGCGCTGTGGTGGTCCTCTCTCTTCTCATTTTTCTTTATACACATTCCCCCTCCCCCCTACTCCTCTGCCGTTTTGGTCGCAACTTTTAGGCATCGTATTCACTTTCGGCGAGCGCGTATCCGCTACGTTTATGCGCGATAGTAAGTATATATAAGTGTAGGATAGAGAAGAAAGGTGACTCCGGAGGGATTGTATCGTTCATAAAACATACCTCCATTAAATTGCGCGTGTGTGTGTGTGTGTCCAAATGCGACGCGTGATCGTATATTATCCGAACTACGATACGTTCGAAGAGATATAGTCTTGAAAAAAGAGACTGGGAAAAAAAGATGTTCGGTCTTTCCCTCTCTCAGTGTAGAAAATTTCGGACATCCGTTTGCGGGATACTTGCGGTCGACGACGACGCGAATCTGACATTCGCCGCGCTGGTGTAATGCACATCGACCTTTGCTCTCTCTCTCGCGCGCGCCCCGCACATGTGCGGGGAATTGCGTATATCGTTAGGTATACATTAGATATACGTACTACAACACCACCATCTTCTCCGGAGCTTTTGCGCGAGAACCTCTAAGTCCTCGCGTCTTTCTCTCGCTCGCTCTTTCTCCCGTCTGCGGGGAGAAAGAAGCGTCGCTCGTAATGGATGTAAAACGTATGCGGCTTGGTCCATTCTTTATCTTATATGTTCCGTGTACACACACACACACATGTATATATATATATATACATATGGACGTACATAGGAGCACACGCGCGACCGGGGGATGCCTCGAAGTAAACGTGCATTCGTAGCAATATACTTCGCTCGTGGAAATGGAAATGGAATCGCTTCTGCCGCGCGGCCCCGGTCTCGTATCGTGTTTCGACGGTGTAAATGGGCCGGTCGGCAAATTTATATGGCCGCCATGTATATACATATATATGTATATATATATAGATGTATATACGCGCATAAAGGAACCTGATAGTGTTGTCATGCCACGTATAAAACTACCGCATCCGTGTTTATTTTTTTTGTTTTTTTTTTGTTTTACGAAACTTTCTGACACCGTCAATTATTCGCAGCGCGGTTCGATTTTGAAATCGATGTCGGGATAAATATTCCTCGCACTTAGACACACAGTGTCGTAATTGTCTCTTTTTTAAGTGATTTTTCAGTTGACATAATTTTATTTCAATAAAATTCTGCAGCATATATCGCGCGCGTACAACACACATATAATAATAGCTATCTCGTTGATCGAGAAGGTTAATCGAATTCCGTCGTGAAAATTTCTAATCGATAATTATTATAATGGACTTCCATTGTAGCGAAAATATCTCGCGTGAGACAAAATCCGCAAAAAAAAAAAAAAAAAAAAAAAAAAAAAAAAAAAAAAAAAAAAATTGGGAACATTTGACTTCAACATTTGATTGGTTGTAGTTTGTGTAATTGTTTACTTTTTTTTTTTAACGAAAATGAGTGAACTACATTTTGTAGAGAGAAATTGCAATGTTTTTAATATAAATAAACTGTTTTCGCGTTCATTGTTAAATTTATAATAATATTCTAAATAATTACGTAAAACAACATTAATGGCTCATGAAAAATATAGCCGTTATAATGATGAGCATTATATGTGAGATACGTAATGAAAACATAATGACGATGCATGACGGAGGCTGATTAAATACGAATATAATGTAAAATATATATATATGTATATAGGAACCGTTGATGACGGTAATGTAATCTGAAGCTTTTATGCCGTCATTGATTGCTCATTGTGTATATCAGAAGCTTCAATAGCTTCGCTTGCTAGCTCTGCTCCGCACGCGCGAAAGAATATTGATCGTAAAATTAACTTGTGCCACATTGCGCGTGTTAATTTTTGTTATTAATTATATGTTTCTTGCGTTTTTCTTTTTTTGTACATTTTCTCGTGCGACGCGAGAAAATATCCGCGCGGCGATAACTGTATAAACAGGAACATTTGTAAGCTCGAAACTTTCCGTTGCAATGGCAAACAACCGCGACTGAGAGACCAGATTATTTGAAACTTCTTTCGCGCTGCAAAATAAAAATAACACGGTTGCGCGTATTAGAGAAACGATTGTTTTCTAAATTAAAAAAAAAAAAAAAAAAAGCTATCCAAAGTTTTTCATATTTGTTGCCGCCGTCATTTAATATGTACGAAACGGGACACTCTGAATTTGCAAATGTTGACTAATACGTAGATATATATGTAAGTATATCAGAGCGTAACACATATATTAATGTAATATTAATATCATGTATTTTGCATTGGCGATTCTGATATCGCATTTCTAGCAATTTTCAGCCATTTTGCGTATTATAAATATTTTTGTTAAATTAATAATTTATTCTCTCGAAAAACTGGCATCGGAAACATCCGCGTGTTTCAGCCATCAGTTAATGTCGCGTTAATGACAACCAAGCGTAATATCATTTTCGTGATGCCACGAGATTCTATTTTCTCTCTCTCTCTCTCTCTCCGTTCTGCCGAGATTTCTCACGAAAATTAATCTCTCTCTTCTTTCTCGCTTGAATTCATCTCGCAGATATAACTCTGCGTGTGCGCAATTTTCTCGGCATAACTTACAATCGTTGCACACTTCAAATGTCACATTGTTTCCGAATTACTTCATTTTCTCGCGAGACAATTACCCGCCCGGAGAAACGCGCGCGCGGGCGGGCGCGAACGACGACAGCCGGCGCGTTTCGTTCCCGCGCCCTCGTTTGTCAGTCCGTTTATTACGCAAACATAAATATTAATGTTAATTCTGTGTACACGCGCGCGCGCAATGTCCGCGCTTATGTACGCTTGTAGGTATGTATGTAGATAGATATATGGTTTCTCACGTTTCACGTGTCCCGCGCTTACGTACAAACCCCCGGACATCGCGGGGTTCTGCATAATCGGTTCTGCGTATCTGTGCGATGATGGATGACTTTGGAAGAGAGAGGGCGCTTCGGATAAATAAACATTTTGCGTTGTGCAAATATTATCTCAAAGCCGCCGATGTTGATCGATGCGCGTCTGTTCGTCGATCGACGACGGCCATAGACGCTTCAGCAAGCGGTGTGATAAGGATATAATATCGGCCTGTGGAACCTGTTTCACTTACCGAACAAAAGCGAGCTCGATAAGGAAACTAAAAGAGGTCAGAGTTTCGCGATTTTATTTCACGCGCGCACCGTTACGTTTTTTCCCAAAGACATTAAGGTTCTTTTTCAGAGTTTTTCTAAATAATAAAAAAAATTCCTCCCGTATTTGCAATTAGAGAAAATACGGCGGCGACGACCATGTAAGCGCAAGAGAGGTCTCTCTCCGAAGCAAGTGTTGCCAGCCCCACGGCGCGTTGATCGACCGATGGCGAGGTGCCAAGAGGAACTATCGCGATAACACGCCGGAACACAGAGCGCGGTGGAACGTTCTGGGAAGGGAATAAAACCGGTCGAACGTCCCGATATAAATGCATCGTCCCTCGTACAGGGACGAAATTCAATGCTTCGCGTAAAGCCAAACGCCTTGCGCGAACAACAAGAGAGTTGCAAAACCCCGGATCGTTACAATGTTTAAAGGGTCGCGCTAATGACTCGCCATTGTATTTCGATTGCATATCTGCCATCGTATTTGAACTCTTCCCCTCATAAATCGCGTCTGCAACTTAATAAGCGACTTAATCGCGGCGCCGCGATCGGTGTTGATTGATGACGACATGCAAAATCGTTATTACGATCATTTATTACGGCGGTTAGCAGTAGCTGTTCTCCACGCGGACATTCGGATGTATTTCACGTGGATGGAGAACAATGTGCGGTTGGTTTTTCTCGTCACGGACGAAGGGGATGAACGAGGTCCCGTCTCCGGGGGCGTCAGCGGATGGTACAGCTGAAAGAGCGGGTTTGCTCGTCGCAATTGTAACTTTAATTTCTCGAGACGACCATCTCGATGCCCGCGGCAGTCATGAGACTCGAACGGATACGAGGTTTGAAAGAAAGAAGAACGGGGGAGTTGGAGAATGCGCCGTCCGCATTGGTACGACGGTTGCGGGTTGCTCAGTAGGTTTAGGCCCTGTGTCCTCTTGGCCCGCGTGTTTTACTCCACCTGTTTCCGTTGTCCGTATGAAACTTATCCTGTTCCGAAAGTTTCGATCGTGTCGTGTTGTCGAGTCGCTTTATAACGCGAAACTTTTGCGCGCGCGCACACACACACACACACGCACACGCCTCACACCACCCCCGATCGAGTTCGGTAATTGAACTTTAGAGCATTACCGTTCCCGCCCGCTTTGATGGCAACCAGCCCGGACAGTCGGCGGAAAAAGCGTCGCATTAACGAGAACACCGTGTAACTGCGAACACAACACGCGTTTAGTAATAAAAGTCGCGAAAAAAGTCCACTCGCGATGGTCCGAGAATGGCGGGAAATAGGAGAAATAAAGGTAATTTTGTTCTCGGGCGCATTCAAATGCGTAATTTCTACTTCTGTAATTTTTCGTCGGTTTTGTTTTTACTTTATTGCAGCCGCGCTCTCGAACGTAATTCTTTTAAATATGCAATTGGCGACATACAAAAGGTTTTTAATTACGTGCGTTTTCTTTATTTGAGTTTCGTTGTTGTGTTTCTCAGAATATTATTTTTTATTTTTTGTGAAAAGAAAGATAACGCGCGCAGAAAAATTCAGTGACTCGGAGAAGAGCGATGAAAATATATAAGAGTAAAGAGGATGAAAAGATCGCGCATTCGACTTTTCCGGATGACTTTGTGAGTCACAGCTGTTCCACGAAAGTGGCGGATAAGAGAGAAATCTTGTCGGCAAATCTACTTAGCTTAATCTCGACTGGTAACTCGATAGTTATTCTTTTCATAATGTTTAAACAGACACATATACACGTTGTGTTTTTTAATTATGTGCGTCGGAACGCGCGGAAATAAATTCTGAAAAAAAAAATTCAGGTCGCGTCCGACATATATTTGACATTTATTTAAATAAAAATCTTGCTGGTTCTTAATTTATTCAACATTCTAGTTGAGTTTTTCTCGTAAAAAAAAAAACAAGCGAGATCTATTTATGTAAAGTTGTCAAACGCTTAAATGTCGGATGTGTGTGTTTAACTTGCGATATTTAAAAATAATATATATCTTATAAATTTGTCGTGGAGAAAAATAAGACAAAAACAGTATCGACTTTTCGTAATTGGCGATATATCACAAAAAAAGTGGATGCAACAAATTGCGAGAGACCGACGTGCTCAGAGTTATATTAGAGTTTATCCCGTTGTCGAATTAACGGGCGGCATACCCGAGAAAATTTATCGACTAGCGACTTTTCGTGGGGTTAGAGACGACCGACCGAACGACCGCCCACATCGCTTTGCTTTAGCGCATTCTCTACGTCGCCGCCATGAAAATTAATGAGCGCCCAGAAACTCCCGGACGAGCTTCCGTTTCCGGTCGTCCAGGCGAGCGAGCGCGAGCGAGAGACGACGCCGAGCGGGAAGGAAAATCCAGGGCTCAGAAAACGTAGTGTTTCGCTCGTAGCTCGTTAGAATAGAGGGAGCGAGAGGCATAATTTCCAGTTTAAAACATTCGTTCTCATCGCTCGTAGTTCCGAGCCGAGAGTTTTGCTCGAGAGAGTGACTGCTGCTGCTGCTGCTGCTGCCGCTGCCGCTGCTACCGCCGTCTCTAATGAAATGCAATCTGATATACTTTTATAACCGTTAAAGCGTATTTCCTACTTAGAACGTTCAAGTCTGATAAGCGTGTTCTCTAAACGAGAACATGCGAGGTGTTTCAGCGCGAGCTGTCGCTAAAATACACCGAGAAAAATAAACGTGCGATATATTCGTTCGAACGGGAGCATTTAAAGAAATACATTTTTGAAGATGATAAAAAATAATTTTTTCTGTAAAATAATTATCTTTAACTCTTGAAAGCTGTGATACAAAGTCGCGTTAATGTTCATCACGCGTGAAATTTTGTCTCAGTATATATTTTTTTGTTTTTAAAAATCAAAACAGTCGTCAAAGAAGTTCGATTGTGCGAATAATAGTGTGAGAAATAATGTTGCCGGTTGTTTTACGTTTTCCAATAACATTAAAGCAAAGTTTCACTCACGATAGCCTTTAAGGGTTACATTTTTTACGTAAGCCATGTCATTCGTTTTCTTGATTCCGATCTGAGATTGGTTGCTAATAGGTCGCTAAATTTCTTGTCAGCCCGACACTGTGAAGTCTTGACGAGACTCCACGTATTACATTTCTCGCCAATAAAAAGTCTGATATTGGTTGCCGATACTGTAATACGACATCGGTCGTTGATTTCACGCGGTAAAGATACGGCTGACGTATTAATGAAACAGGTCATATCGACTCGCAGCCAATCAAGCGTCAGTGTTGAGCTTCACTAATTGTAAGTTAATCGATTACAGATTTGCGCAAAAAGTAATATCGACGAAATATCTCACGTACATTTTGTTCGTTTTGTTTTGTTTTGTTTTTTTATTTATTTTCGTGCAAGACAAGTCGCAAACAGGCGGGCGAAGGTTACGAGTGTGACGAGAAGCGCGGAGATTTGTTTGTAAATCAGCTTTTCCCTCGGAGTTAATCGTGGCCGCCACCAGGAGGGACAGACAGGAGGGTGAGAAGAAGGAGAGAGAACGAGAGAAGAGAAAGAAAGACGACGTAGAGAGACGCTCTCTTCTTTCAGATTAGAAGCGGATAAAACTGAGACCAGAGACGAGAGAGAGAGACGAGTTACCGCCGGGGTTGGGGGATCTTTAAATGCATAACACGCTTAATCCTTCGTAATACCTTGCTTCTTATCGTTCCTTACCCTACGAACGAAAGCGAAGGTCCTTCTCTTTCGCGCGCGCGTTGCCCATCGCTCGCTTCCCGCCGTTATTTCGCTTGTCCCACGGGTCTCCCTATCGGAGCCGGAATGCCGCTCTTGTTTTCGCATTCGACGAACGTGGCCGGTCCCGGGATAACGATAAGACTACAGATCTAAGGGAGAAGAATGAAGGAGTCGGAAGAAGACACAACTAAGAAGAAAGCTCGCGCGTCCCGAAAAACAAACCATCCGTAGCGTAACGTAGTTTCGAGTAAAATTTATCCCATGAGTAAAGGAGAGAGTCTGAGAATTTTTTTTTTGCTCCTTCGAACGAGAAGCAGAAAAAACGGCAACTTAAATATATTTCAGTTTTTCTTTGGGATTTATTATCGCGCGAATCGAAAAAAAAAACACATTTATGAGAATCAGAGCTTTTCTAAAAACTTGCGACGATTATCGAGTCGATGCTTTATTTTCGCGAGAGAGAAAAAAGCGTTTCGCATATTTGCAGATTTTTTTTTTGGTCTATCGGCACGACTGACACGTGTCCGTGGGGATCAATCTTATATGCAGACGGTTAATGGCCGGTGCAACAGGATTTCCATGAAAATGACTCGGCGCGCGGTGGATATTTTTTTTCCTTGTCGATTTTGCGATCGGCTTAATGCGAGTGGATATGACTTGTCTGTATCCCGTGAAAAATTCGCTCTTTGCTCGCGGATTTCCCAAACGTCTCCGACGTCTCTCTACGATAATGGAGATTACGTGCCAGCCGGCCTTCGCGAGGATGTAAAAAATAGAAGAGACGCGTTGAGAAAACCTCGTCTAAAATTTGCCATCGGGTTGTTCCCCGAACAGAGCAACGCGGACTTTTGTAATCTCCGAACGAGATCCGTAAAGCGGTCATTGACAGTCGGATGCGGCTTCATTGACGATTGTCTCTACCTCGCGGATTTCGACGAGGAGAATAGCGGTGGCCGATGAATAGCGGAACGCGCTACAATAGAGGGAAAAAAAAGCGAAATCGGGGCTACTTCCGCGTGCAGCTCGTGCGCCGCGGCCGGTCAATCAGAGCTTTTATGTCTCAATTACACGAACGACGCGCGTCAGTAGTGGAAAAAAAAAAGGGTTGGATTTATCTCCGGCGACCGGACGCTCTCTGTCGGAGCATCGGCCAGGGATAACATTATGACGGCGATGCGCAACGTAAATCCGTGTTATTTCGGACGTAATGGAATCGATAGAGCGGACTGGAGCGCGGGTGTTTACTCGCGAAACAAGCGGAGTCAACGAAAAATGGAAGATTAAAATGGGACGCGCGCGGCGCGGGCGATCCGGTGCGTTAAACGAAAATATTTTTTCGCGAGAGCAGCCGACAACGCGATATGTTTATTCCCGCCGGATGATGCGACGTGTATGTGTGTGTGTGTGCGCGCGAGATGTGCGATTTTTTTCTTTTTCACAACTGAAAATACTCGTGCCGGATGCGCGTACATATATTATTAGCAGCTAGTTTTTCGAAAATATGGGCATTATTTTCCGCAAAAAAGCAGGTTACGTGCGAAAAATAAGTCGGTAGAAAAATAAATCCCGGTAATTTGACAAATATATTTTCTTCTCTTTCCGCGGAACGAAATGGGATAGCGATTGAAGAAAAAGAAAGGTATGAATTAAGTCCCGGTTGGCGTGTGTCCGCGCAGTTGCCGCGTAAAGTACCTACAGCCGCGTCCATTAAGCTGCACTTACTCGCGAGTGTGTTTCTGCACTTTATCGATATTATTATCGCGGTTCCCATTTATAGAAGAACGCTGCATGTGCGTACAACGCGATTACAATTCCGGCCCGATCGTGTTTGCACAATTCCATATTAGCGGAGCTTAAGTCAATTTGGCCGCGGCCGGGAAAATTGCCGCCAAGGTGCAATCGGCGAAACTTTAAAGGTCGCCGAGCGAACGACGTGTCGGCGCGTATCTGCACACGTACACGTACATATCGCGAAACGTGGAAGCAAACGGGGAGGAAAGAACGTTCGCGCATCCCTCGAACGATCGGCGTTCTTACGATCATGAGAAAATCGGCGGGAGGGCTGTCTTGCGCCGCCATAGACAGCGAAAATAAAAACAAGGCGATATTTGCATAAAATCGATTTACTGGATTCGTCGTGTCGTCGCGGTCGCCGCTCCCGACAAGCGCCGGGAAAAGGCAGAAAGAAAATTTCAGGGTAAATATACGAGGACTATAGATATAGATATATAAAAAGCGCCAAAAAAAAAAAAAAAAAAAAAGAAAAAATGAGAGCAATTGACTCCGACTTACGAGTCTGCGCGTATTACAACATTCTTCGGGCAAATAAAAAAGCGAATGTATAAGATAAATGTTATTTTAACGTGTGTGACGGCGATGAAAAAAAATAAATAAATAAATAAACTTCATTCAAAACGTATCGCGCGACGAGCAAAAACGCGGCGACGCGCGTATATGAAGTCTTGTCCCGTGGTTCAACATTATGTCCGTTGCAACGTTGTGTTCGCTCGTGTGATACCATATTTGCTAAACGACAGGGGGCTGACACTTCAAGTTTGATATCGTATAATGAATTGTCAATACACCTCCGCCGCTCGCTACATTTCACGTATACACAACTCTAGAAACTCCCCGCAGGAAGCTAAATGTGAACTCAGCCAATCTTTCGTGCGCTGCAGGATTTTCCTTCCTTTTTTTTTTTTTTTTTTTTATCTTTTTGCGCGTACGTATGTGGAGCGTGTTCATCGCGGCATGTGATACGTAAGCGCGCGCGCGAGGTAGCCGAGCGAGAAAAGAAAACGGAGGTTGAAACAAGAGAAACGAGGAAAGGAAAAGACAAATGGAAAATAAAGGTTGGGGTCAGTGCTCGGGAAGAAATAGGATTTATCCTTTCCGAATAACCGGTACCTGTCGGTGCCCGTCGTTCGCAGGTTCCAGTCTCAGAGACTTGTCACGGAGGAACGACGACGTCCGCGCTTCGTGGGAATATTGCGCGAGAAGCGGAGAGAAAGAAAAAAGGACGTCGTACGAGCGGAAAGATTGAAGAGTTGGCGGCGGGGGGTTTTCGAAGAGAGAGCGCGAGGAAAGAGACGACGGAAGGGGACGGAAGATGGAAACGTTAGATTTTTCGTGTTCCTCTCGCGCAAAAGAGAGGAAGTGGATGGAAGGGCATTAGCGAGCGATAAAACCGTTCTCTCGTCTTCTCCGTCTTTCTGCCGGTCTCTCTTTTTGGTCGTCGTCGTCGTCGTCGTCGTCGTCGTCGTTCTCCTCGTCTTTCTCCTCCTCCTCTTTCTCCTCCTCTTCCTCACCCGTGTCTTCCGATCGTGTCGTCCTTTTTTCGCCGTGTACTTCTGTCTTCTTTATTGCCGCGGAGTGCGGCGCATTTTTGTCGCGCATTCAAATATTGTGTGCGAAGAAAGTTCGATCCACTTTCGAAAGTGCAGCGAGTGACGGGGGCGGGAAGAACGTCGATGGCGTGAGCAAACGAGTGTAATGTAGCGTGTAGAATAGCTGGATGCGAATGCGCACGAATCAACGATAAAAGTTGACAGCCGCTTTGACGTTGCTAAGTTGCAATCTCGTAAAATTTTGATGGCTGCAGCAGCACATCGTTTTCCCAACACATTTCTGGACTCTGCCGCGATCTGTTTCTATTTCTCGGTAGCTCTCAAAAAGCAGGATATAATTTTCTCTTCGCCAGATTCTTTTCTCAAAACATCATTCGAGAAAGAAAATTGATATAAAATTTCAAAAGAAAAGAAAAAAAGCAACATTGACGTTATGCTGATGTTACGCCGATCACCTAAGGAGCAAACAATATCCGACGGACTGGCTGCCCGAGCCAATAGATTTCGAAATAGCGGAATTGCCGTGACAAAAGTGTCGTCCCGGATTTCATTCTTCCGAATTCCGAGAGAAAATCGCGCGAAGCACTTTCTCGTTCCCGCGGAAAAGGGCGACTTTCTCCGCTTTGCGAAGATGGAGGTCGCGCGGGAATCTAAACCGGAGAAATAACCGGCGGAATCGACGAACTCGCTCGGGCGCAGCGAGCGCGGACACATCCGTGCATCTCGGGGATTTTTCCCGACAGTTTCGCTTCTGGAAAACCACAAAGACTCCATTCACTCAGCGTTTTATCTCGACGTATCTGTGTCTTTCGATCGCTCTGCTGCGAGCTGCATCAGAAACGCGTCACTCGGTAACTCGTAGTTTATTGTCTTCTTTATTATTATTATTGTTTTTTTATTTATCTCATTTTTCTTTTTATTTCTTTATTAGTTGAAGGATTCAATACGAAACTCGATAACTTTGTGATATGCACATGGTTTATAATTTTTTCAGTGGCTCAGTTTTATTTTCTTACGGTTTATTTTTATGTTACTTTCTCGTTTAAAAATACGTAATCTTCAATTTTTTAGTGCTTCTTATATTGTTAGACATTTCTGACAGTCTTGCGCGCGCGCGCGCGCAGAGAGGATACGTTTATTATAGAGGATCTTGAAGCGGCGCCGATGTGCCCTTTAGCTTAAATTAGATCATGCGCCCAAAATTAATCCGACGTAAGCGGCGTTTTCCGCATAATCGCATTTGCTTAAGTGACACTCCAAGATCCCGGGCCTTTATTGGTCCTCGGCTTGATTCAAGTGCCAATTATTTTCAGGAGATTAATGTTGAGCGCGTGCGCGCTCTCGACCTTTCGGAAAATTTACCTCGCTGAAAGAGGAGAAACGCGCGCGTTCGATGATTATCTCGGTAGCGAAACGTAAGTACTCGATACGGCGCGGCGCGGCGGCTTCTCCGCGATTACGATTAGCCGCGCTTTTCCACTTGAGACTGTGCTTATGTAGCCCGGGAATGCGAGACGCGCGTGTTTGCCGTGGGAAAAAGGCATTTCTTTTTCATCCCCCTTCCTTCCCGCGCTTGCTTTTCTTTGCCCGAGCGGTCGCTATTTTTTTTCCGCCAGAATTCTACCATTTTGGTACTTCTTTCCCCGTTTTTCTTCCTTCCCTTTTACTTTGCCATCGTACAGTAGCGGACAAGCTTCTTAAAAGGTGGTATCCTCAAACCTCTCTTTGTGCGTCGCTCTTATGCCGCTACTTTTCTCCTCTACTTAAAATGTTTCCCTCGTAATTTTTAATAATATTTATTCAAAACTGTGTGTGCGTGCGTGTGCGCGTTAACACAAGCCGTTGCTCTTTAACGTGTTAGCTTTACACTTTTACCTTTTTACTTTTCCCATAGAAGAGAAATTTATATGTATGAATAATATTTTTTTTTTCAAAAGAACAACTCGAGCAATACATAGATTTACAAACAATTATCACACATTACGTTACGTTTTACATCGATTCAAAGCTTTATGCCGAGCGTATTAGTCGGACGCACTGTTCGCTTAATTGTTCGCGCTGCGAATGATACGATTAATCATTTTGAGCCGGTTGCGTATCAAACAATTGAAGTCGCGAGGTACGTGGCACTAAATGGACCGAAGTAACCTGTCGTGTATCTGGAAACACGTGCAGTACATATAACGGAGCAAATGTGACGCGTTCCCGATATGATGGGAGACAATGTGACCAAACGCGGTAACTTGTAATTATCGAGATTTAAATGAGAAAAATATTTACGCAGATATTTACGTTTATAATAAATAAATACCACGAACCACGAAATTTAATGCTTTTTGAGAAAAAAAAGCGCAAAATGATTTTACACAGAATGAAATTGTAAAATAATTACTATTATTAATTTCGTAATAACATGTAAAATAATTGAAATATTTCTTTTACATTGCGTAAAGCGCGTAAACACATTATAAATTAAAACAATAGAGAGAAAGAAAGAGAGAGAGAGAGAAAAACTGTGATTAATAAATAATAATTTAGGCAACAGTACAGCTGTGAAATGTATCTCGTAATGTAAAATATTGCAGAGAGTGTAAATTAATTATCATATAAATCATAAATTTTCTGCAGAACCAATGTAAATAATTTATGCTCGTAAATAATGATTATTTTTCTTAATTTTTGTTTCAAGAACAAGTGATATCACGATGGTGACACAAAGCGTCGCGATAATGGTAACCAAATATTGCCGAAATATTCTTCTGACACTTGATACGTTCCTGATTTACACATGCGTGTGTTTTGCGTTAAATAAACGAATCATTAGTTTTAATGTGAAGCAAGTATCTATACATATTCTTGAATGTTTACGTTGTTACTCGCGTAGAAAAAAAAAAATACTTTAACAGAACTTTAACTGATAAAAGAAAGAAAACGTATCATTATATTGGTTTTATATTTCTCTTCTGCGACAAGATTAAACATTTCTTCGCGCGAAGTGATGAATTACCGATAGCATAATCTTCGCATGATGAAGTTTAAGCCAACATCGAACGTCTGCAGCGACGTTTCGCCATTGAGATTTCATCAGCGGGTATCTAAGGCGTGTCATAAGCAGCTGCTGTGGACAAGAGCGTACTTGAAAGCGCTCCCGTCCGTTCCAAACTCGAAAATAGCTTCGTCTCGTGCATTAGTTTCATCGCAAGTTGATGATGGAACGCTTGGACACGCCAAAATTTCAAGAATTTCAAGATTATCTCATGCATCAGGTCGAAGTTCGTAGCTTTAACTTTTATTTAAATACGTCACGTATTTTTCGAACGACTCAATACATTGGGGGAAAAAAAACCCCTCAAAAACGGGATATGTATAAATATTGCGCACGTGTGTGAATATTTTGTCACGACCAAAGCAATTACATCCGAGTTTTCGAACGGAACAACGTTAGAGAATAATGCAATTAGATGAAGGTACGCGGGAACGCGAATAAAGTAAATTAAATCGAAATAGTTGAAATAATTCCGTTTTGATGTTCTCTCAGGTCGGAGATTTACTCGCAAACATTTGCATCATTTATGCGATATTCGATGTTCTGTTATCGCGCGTTTATGTTTATCGACGTATTCTAAATTTCCCCGCGGACAGACGCGCGTGTGTGTGCGCGTGTTATATTTCTTACAAATCTACGCGCTGCTGTTGTGCCCGCGCAAACACTGCGCTGCCGCACGCATAGACGGTCAATCATAATTTCAAATGGAATCCTACTCTGTGACCGGGTATTTCCGTCACCGCGATTCACACGCGCGTTGGAAAGCTGTCGCGCGGATCTCGCTGGATTATCGAGCAAAACTCTCTCCGCGAAATTATTGCGATCGGGGGGAAGAAGCGCCTGTTGTTTTGGAATTTCGGAGGGAAATCACGGAATGGCCCGGTTGATGGTATATAACCGGCGTATAACAGAGACTAACGCTTCGTTATACGCACGCGGACAATAACTACATATATCCATCCCCCCCCCCGCCGCCACCGCCGCCGCTGTGCCGTCACCGCCGCCGCGCGCGCGCCCGTGTCCGTTGAATTATTTATGCAATTAGGCGTCATCGCTGCACGTTATGCGTATCCACCGTGAATCTACGGCTGCAGACGCTATTGCCGGACGCGTATCCGTCGATTGACGCGTGTGGAAAGACTGTGCGCGTCCGATAGTTGACTTGCGCCCGAATGAATCAATTCGCTGCTGAATTTTCGCGTGGGGCGCGTGCTTTTAAGAAGAGTGTCGACGGACGCGCGCATCCACGGCGGTTTTGTTTTTTATTTTCATCTTGACGTTCGTTCCTCGCGCGTCGGCAAAAATAACAGCTCCATTTATATCATCGCGGAAAGAAAACGGAAATACATGCGTCACGTTTGTTCGACGTTAAAAATGTTAATCGATAAATATTACTAACAGATGATTACATTAAGCAGATCAGATTTATCGCCGCGTCGCCGTTTAATTACGGCGCTATTTAATGAGATCAACGTGTCACGAATCGATCGGAGTCGCAAACGATATTTCGCGAGCGGTGGTATTATATTACCGCTCGCGCGAAATTCTTGCGAATCTAATTGTATTCGGGTGTAACATCGAATTACGGGGCGGCGGCGCGCGTTTCCTTGGGTGAATAAGAACCGCCAGACTCCGCGGATATATTCGCCATTAATCGCCATACCAATTAGGAGCATCTCGGCGAGGAAGTAATCCGGAAAAGTTAGAGGTAAACGAGCCGGGCGCTCGCGAGCTTCTAATGCCGAGACTAATGGCGGGAGTCGAATAATTTGAAATAATGTACGAAACTTGAGACGGGCGATTTGTTCGGGCGAGTTCTCGCGGCTCGTGAAACACACTAATTTTTCCTCTACGTGACCATTCGCACAAGCCATTCGTCTGTGCTATAATTCGTTTTTCGCGAGGATCACCGTAGGCGCGCGCGTACGCCTACGGCAATTTGTTATCCCCGCAAAAAAAAAAAAGAAAAAAAAACGGGGGCAAACTCTTAGCTCGCGCGCACGCTTGTCGGTTTATTCGACGCGTCGGATAATCGTCGGGCGAGAGAACTCTCGTTTCTGAAAGTGGAAATCTACTCTAAGTACGTGACCGGTGATTTGCGCGATTTATACACCCGCGACTATATATATAGCAGAGCGCAAAATGCCTCGTGCGTTCGAGATTTAAAAGGCCGATCGTGTTCGCGAAAGTCCTCACCGTTGCGCACGCGTGCCACATGTGTGTGCAAATGTTTTCATCGTTAAAGCCGCCTGAGAGTATCGCGCGATGGCGAGAGAAAGAGAGAGAGAGAGAGAGGATCGCAAACCGATAAAGCTGCACCTGTGCAGGCTCGAACGCGCGACTGCCGGAATTGCCATCGCGAAATCTTGACAACGTGCTATTTTGTTCCAGTCGCGTTGGAACTGGCAAATCGCTTTTGTAAAGTAAGCCCCGCTGCAAACTGACATGAATTCGCAACATGCCAACGCGACGAATACGAAACCGATTGCTTCACAATTCGTGTAACAAACTCTCCTTTTTTTTTCTTGCTTTGTTCATTCGCACGCGTCTTAAAAATTAAAAAAAAAAAATTCTTAAATTTTTCCGTCGAAAAATCTTTGCGAATTATTGTTCGGAAAAATAATTCGAAGAAATTTTGTATTTTTTTTCTTCGCACGTGATCAGTTCCCACGTTGGAAACGCTCTTGTTGTTACTCGAGCTGCTGCTTAATTTAGATGCGGAAAATATTCTGTGATTAAATTGATGTGAACGTAAAAGTAAAGTCGAATATAATATTTCGCTTCAAATGTATTAATCATTACATTAAATAATTTTTTTAAATATTTATTTAAATTACATTATAATGTATAATTTAAATGTCTTGTATTCTCTCTCTCTCTATCTATCTCTCTCTCGTGTGCTGTTTGCGACTCCAAACATTTGCGACATTGTAAATTGATAATCCTGCTGGCGAATTTTTGATATCTCTATTTACACGTATTCACAGCGCGTTTCTGCACTACTCTCTCGTTCGTGTATATTTTACGCGCAAAAAGCATCGTGTGTATACCTATGCCGTAAAGTTCATATCCACTTTTACATTACTCTGCAAAATTGAAGTACAATTATACAAAATACATTTTTGCGTTGTCGGTTTTTTTTTTGTTGAAAGACTCTTTCTTGATTCGCTTGCAAATTGTTTGTGTTTTATTTCGCGCTTTCTACTTAAAAATTACCCAAGAGAGTTTGCCGACAAACAATTCTGTAATGTTTTTTTTATTTTTTTTTTTATTATTTAGTGTATATCTTCAATAATATAATATTTCCTGATTCGCGCGACGCACAGTCGCACAAAACTACTTTCTCTCTCTCTCTCTCTCTCTCTCTCTCTCTCTCTCTCTTTTTCTGTTCATATATGCGGCCGCGCAATTTAGCATTTATATCTGACGTGTCTATCTGACACGTCTACTGAAATGTTGGCTATTTTTTTCTCTCTCTCTCGACGTTGTAAACGTCGCATTATTATCCCGATATTTTGCAAAAATAAGCTCGTGCATCATTTATATCTCAGAAAAGAACAGAAATGCGCTAATCATCGTTCTGCTAACAAGCTCATATACATACAAGCGCACTTTTTTTAAAAAAAAAAAAAAAAAAAAAAAAAAAAACAGCGGAGTTTGCTAATACATTATTTCTGCAATTTTGCCGCGGCGCGCGTTACGCGGTCCTACCGCAGCGAATTTCTGGAATCTCCGTTCGTAAAATAGAGTGGACCGCCTGCTAACTAGTCGTTCTCGCTTGTATAATATCGAGAGTCCGGGAGCCACGTCATTATTAGTATGCTAACGTAAACATTACTGCCCGTGGCGATGCAGAGTGCTAGCGTAGTCGGTAGCGCGTAATCCGATACTGTTGTAGGTTATGCCGCGGGTAACTGTGCCAAAACTGGGAAGTCTACTGTAATCACGATTGGCAAGATAGCAGAAGCGCAGATTGAACGGCTATGCTATGTATGTAATTAATATCCAGCTATCAACAGAGAGATTTAACGAGGCGACGAGACCTACCTGTGTGCTAATAACGCAATAAATTTGCGAGAGATTTCTTCAGCTTCTTTAAAAAAAAAAAAAAAAAAAAAAAAAATCCAAATATCTGGAAAATCGCCCCCGCGCGCCAAGGAAACCTAGCGCGAAATAAAATATGTATCGACCACCCTCGTTTTTCTCGACCGTCTAGAGTTCGTGCTGCAATCCGCCGGCAAATCCATCGGCATCGATTTATTATCCGCAAAACGAGTCTACCCGAGTCGTAAGTTCGCCCGCAATCGAATTTGCGGTGGACATTGCCGGTCTAATCGATAGAGTAAAAATAGGGAAAAAGACGAAATCTTTTCAGGACGTTTAATCGATAATACAGGAGAGCAGAAAGTCGCGACACGTTTTTCAACGAGCTTCCGATCAAATTGAAGCGTCAATAATTAATCTTCTTTTTTTTTTTTACATTTAAAAATACAACGTCGTAAATATAAAAAATTTTTTTTTTTTTTTTTTTTTTTTTTTCGATCTCACGAATAATCGCTGCGCGGTGGTTTTTCAAAAAACAAAATCATAAATTTTATTTTTAACGCCAAAGGTGTTTTTCTGTATCGTAACACGGCGGTTTATAACACCGTAACCGATGGCGACGTGTGTCCACGAGCCAAAATGGCCAGTGGATACTTGGAGCACGGTGATCGGCGATTCCTTTGAATTATGCTCTCATTCGTTCTCGCGTTTCGTTCTAAGCGCCCCGAGGTAATCGAGCGTCACGCCAGATCGCGTTACAAAAATCGTTTCTCGAGGCGTGAGAATCCCCCGCCGTTAGTCCGGGAACTTTATTGGCTCGTCCGTGACGCGAAGACCGCTTCTGGGTCTGACTAATGGCTGACTACTAGCACGGACTGACTACTGGCGATCGAGTTATCTTGTTAGCGGCAATCGATATCGGCCAACTTTGAAGAGAGGAGTTATCCTGTCAAATGACGCCATTTCAGTTCTTGACCCGATTTTCGTTCCTCTCGTTAATGGAAGACGCACGCGGATAAAAAAAAAAAGAAAAAACGTTCGTGGTATTTTAATATTAAGTGACAGACCGAGCGACGGAGCAAGAGAAAAAGTCTAATCGTTGATTATAAAACCTAAAATATAAATGTCTGTTATTCGAAAATATTTGTTCGATATTTTCATTATTTCTCGCAGAAATACGATTATTTCAAAATCGACTTCTCTGCTCTCATTTTTCTGCTGTTAAAAAAAAAAAAGTATTCCGTTTCCGGAATAACGTCAACTTTATACGCGTTCTTTTCCCTTCTTTTTAAACTCTGTGATGAAACTATCTGAATCATTCCTTCTATTTTTTTGTTCTTTATCTTTGCGAGAGAGATATTTACTCTATTTAAGGCTGTCTCACTTATTTGCTTTAAAAAAAAAAAAAAAAAAAAAAAAAAAAAAAAAAGTCGTAGCGCAAACAGAATTTCTCGGTCGTTTCACGTATCGTGTGTGCGACCACACACGATACTACGCGATAATAATTCTGTGCAAATATAATTTGGGGCGAATTTACACACACAGACAAAAGTGAATCACATTCTCCCAAATTGTTTTCTCTTTTCTTCAGTCGGCGCTTTCTTCAATCCCGAAAGCTGAAGATTCAGCAAGAAGAACGTCGTTATCTCGAGTATGGGTGCTTCACTCGGGACATATTTGCTCCGTACACAATAAGTAGGTACACAAATCAGCAGAAACAAAAGAAAGAAAGAAAAAAAAAACTGCGCGCTTGTTCTCTTAATATTCGCTGACAGGTTCTAATGAGCATTCTTCATCACAAATTTATTCTCGAATCCGTAAATGGCCTCAAATCGATACCGAGAACTGATTGAGGAGTACGAATAAAAAAAACTGTGGAACCGGTTCTCGTCGCGCATTAATAAGTAAACCGAGGTCGAGGTTACAGCCGCATTTAACAAGGTACAATAATAAGGTCGCCATCGGTCTCGAAATGTCACGCATCGCAACGTTCCTCTCCGAAAGGTGAAAAGTACGAACTTTCACGCGAATTTGCCCGGAGAAAGGTCAATCCAATTCTTTTTCAAGATATTTGAGATAACCTCGTTTTCTCCCGCTCTCTCTCTGTGGCCAAGTATAAATATAAATAAAATACGTATCTGCAAGAAAAGCGCGACGGGGGGGGGGAACTTATACTGATAATTTCACATGGAGATCCTGGAAATCCTGTACCGCGCGCGGCGTATATACGCACGACGGAAAAATACGAAGAAGCGCGCGCTCGCGCTCGCGCTCCTGAAGAAGGAAACAATATTCCTCCTTCTCTCTGTACCTAATAGAGGGATCTTTCCCTGAGCCGTATTATCCTTGTGAAAAATTCACGGTCTCTAAAAGCACGACCATTCGGCTCTCTTCCTCGGGTCGATCATCTTGTATATTCGCCGTGTTCCGCCGGTCCCGGAATCCGCATTTCCATAAGGAGTAACGCGACGATCCGCCGCCGATCGAGTTCTTTATCATTCCGCTATATTCTTTTCGCATGCTCGACGGTCTCTTAACGACGTTACAGTGCGCGCCACGTCGATCGACGAGCGCATAATTCATTCGTTTCTACAAATAAGCTCTTTACGGTGTAAGCTCTTTCATTCTATACGCACCGACATAAAAGCTTACACTTAATCCGCCTTAAACGTGCACACGTTCTATAAGTCGTTAGAGAAATGTCGTTGGAATCAAAGGGAAGCCACACGACTGTCGTCGCGTTGCTATACGACCAGTAGTAGTAATACGGACGCACGATATGATGATCACGCGACGTTAATGGGATAGTTAGCGACAGCGGAACAGCTGGTTAAACTCTCAGAATGCGGAAATAAAATTGCCGTTAAATATTTATCCCGAGCGGTTTGCGGAAAGAGTTGAAAGACCGACGAAGCGTCTCGTTAAGTATTTGTTTGATGTTCGGCCACGTTTGCGAAAAAAAAAAAAAAAAAAAAAAAAAAACACTTGGAAATTGCGTGCGCGCGTATTTATTGATGTGTGGATTACAATGCGCATATACATAGTTTTTGAAGCATTCCGATTGAGTTTTTGTATAAATAACAACTTTTTTTGATTAACTAAAAAATTTCTACAAAATAATATGCGGTCGATACTTTTTTTTGTCCGCATTTCGCATCATCGAGGAAAAAGGTGGACAAATATTTATCTTGTGTCGACACCGCGGGAAAAATTGACAGTTCTTTTTTTCGGTGCAGCGTTTCCGTATCACGTACGGGGAAAGAGAGAGAGAGGGAGAGAGGGTGTCGATGTTATTTATCGATCTGCTTACACCGTCAATTACCTGCGGTACGTAAATAGACACGTTACTTGAATCGGTCGTTCCTTTGCAGATGTAAAAAAAAAAAAAAAACTTCAAGAGACATAAGAATATACTCATCATCGTCGGGGAAGTTCTCACGTCCCCTTTGCCATTTCGCACCTCGTCGGTTCACGTAATCTTACGGGCAAAAATAGAGAAAAATAAATTGCCGGGGAGGAAAATGGAAGAACGGGCGCGGTTATCATCGCTCATCATTAAAAATTTTATATCACGAGGTTTATATGACGTCAGACTTCGCGGAAATTACAGCGGACGCGGTGTCTTATCTATAAATATTTTACCACGTTGAATTGGATATTAATCCTTAAGCTTCCATGCGGATTGTCTGCAACTCGCGGGTTCCTAAAATAATAACGACGATACTACAGAACGCATTAATTAAACCGGCTGCTGTGGCTTGACGTAGTTGATACATGTACGTCATAATTGCGAATGATAATTTATGCGTCAGTTTTGTAATTCTAATTTTATTTTCTGAAAAGTAGACATTTATTTAATTGAAGAGTAAACATTCCACGGAAAAACGACGATCCACTTCATGACGGCGTAATAATATACACGGCAAAACTCTATTTGCGTATTTTATTATCCGAATTATTTTATATAATTTTAACTCTTGTGCAGAGACAGAGATTTACATTAGTGACGATAAAGTTTGCGGAGAATTACGATGAGCGTGTTATCATTTTTGTTTTCATCTCGCAAAACATAATTTATCTAACGCAAATTTCATTTTTATTTTTTTCGGAGAAAGTATTTTCTGTCAAAATTTTCTGCGCAAATTTCGATTATTTTCACTAAATTTGAATTATTCTTGCACAAACCAAGCACGATTTTTAAATTTGCTTTAATCTTCTTCTTCAACTTAAACACGGCAATATATTAATGTACATGAAATAATAATTACTTTGATATGTTACTTGTTTGCTACAATATTATTATTAATTGTTTCAAAGTTTTTTTTTTGTTTTTTTACTCGTACGAGTGTCTGATATTTTGCCCGCGCGTTTTATTTGCGCGGTCCACGAATTTAGAGGCTACTCGCATAATTTTGGAACGCTCTCTCGAAATGACGACGACATATTTCATCTCGAGTAAGTGGCTCTTTTCGCCACTTCCTTCACGAATTATTGGTACTTGGTCGACACAGTACGTACGTGCAACTGGCTCGTGACTTGTGCGTATTTTATCTTGGCATATTAATTAAGTCTCGAGAGCAATGTCGGAAGGGTTTTTGCGGCGGTCGACTTGTCCTGTGCGAAATTCACTTTAGCGATTATAAATAGCGCGCTTAAAATAAAACAAACAAAAACTATTGAGAGCCGCAAATGTGAGGCTGAGCCGTGAGAGCGCGAATTATCTTTCTCTTCGTCTAAATTTATTTATTCAAGGTTAGAAGGAGATTTGGATTTATGTAAAATATTAATTAGGAAAAACATCCGCTTTTCATAATCGTTTCCGCGTTTTCTAACAATTGTGACGCAATGCAAACGTTTGCTCGCGAAACATCGCTTTTAATAATATTACAAATGTCTTTGTAAATAGAATGTTTTGTTTCATTAGTTTATTCATCAGTGAAAATCAATAAATGTAGACGCGAGCAATAATTTCAATTCTATATAAATTTGTTAATTTGCGCGCAAACAACAAACTATTTGCAGAGATGAAATTCATATAACTTGTTACGTTTATACCGTCAAATATTTATCTTTTTATATCGTATCGTATTCATTCTTTTACAGTTTTTCTGTGACGGTAAGTTTTGAATTTCAAAATTGAAAAATACAGACAAAATTTGGTTTGCTGCATATTAAATTCGCAGCCGGGCATTAATGCGTTTGCAACAATCTTTCTGGTGAAATAAATACGTTTGTCTATTAAATGAATAAAACAACACCGATATATAATTGTCTCTCATTTGTAACGCGTCGCGTTACACGTATGTCGAACGCACGTGGTAGTGGTATCAAACAGCGGTTGTCACCTGGCAACCCAATTTGTTGTTTTAACAAAATAGATTGCAAATTCGCGTAACGCGATTCTCCCACCGAATTGACGGGAGGGGAACTCGTCGTTTCCCACCCGATGTGAATTGCAATCCAAATTGAATAATGAATCGCGGCCTGGTTTTTCGTTCCCGCCGCGGCACTTCAAGGTTAATTAAAAAGCGCCGTTATTTATTTAAACTACCGCGTATAACCGCGCTTATATACTTCCGAGGATAAGTATGTCGCGTGTATACGCGCACGAACAAACCGTCGCGGGTCTGTGTTCAAAAACGTTTGAAAATTCGTGCGTCATTCGTGAAAAAAAAAAAAAAAAATTTTTTTTCTCAGCGCGCCGTAATCGCGATTCAGTTTACATTTGATTTTCACCTCGCACAACGTTTTTCGATTGCTCACGCAACTGCGGCGAGAGAAAAATCGTCAAATATCTCTTTTAAGCGATACCGGAAAAAAAAAGTCCGGTCTCTAAGCTCCGAGGATGAGACCGGGCGCTCGAGATAATTTCGCTCACGGCAAGTGTGGGCGGCGCTCTGTAACTTAATATCCCGCGCCGCGTTGTCATTCCGGAAAGTAAAGAAATCCGACGTGTACTTAATAAGTTTTCGGTAATAACCGGAGAGAGTTCTCTCTCTCTCTCTCTCTCGGATCTGAGACGCCAGACTTCGCCGACTTGCCATGTCAGTGCCCTTATTACCCACCTACTCCGCTAAAGTCCTCTTTGCGCCTCCGCCGTCAGAACGCGTAATCTTAATAACTGCCAAGATCCGGGCTCAGGCAATAACTATCAAGTGGAATTTGCTCTAGGGAGTATCTTTAAATTGCCAAGCGATAACAAATCTGTGGTGCAGTAGGTTTCTGCCGCAAAACTGCCACGCTTCGGCTAATAATCAAGTTGTGGCTCTGTGCAACGCGATATCTTTCACCGCGTAATAAAATTTGTCTTAATATCAAGTTTGGGGATATTTTATAAATATTTCCCCATGTGGATGGGGGTAAGTACACTTTACACGAGATCTTTCGAAGAAATTTATCCGAGTTCAAGATCAAGTGTTCCGTATATTATATGTACATATTTATTACATATCACGCGTTTGAGAAATCTATCGGAAAGGAAGCTCCATGTGAAATCGTACGCCGAAGCTGCTTTTACGCTGGCTGAACTTTGCGCTTTAACGGGACGTGTATGTATGTATGTGTGTGTGTGTGTATACATATATGTATAGACGCGACGGTCGGGGAGAACAGTGAAATATGAATCTCGGTCGGCGTGCAGTCAACAAAACCGAGATAATCAAACGCCGCTATCTACCATTGCTCTCTCTCTCTCTCCTTCTCTCTCTCTTTCTGTAAATCCCAGAAGCAATAAAGCTGCGGCGGAACGACACGACGAAGGTACAAGAGGGCGGCGGCGCGTATCTCTCTCGAATCTCCTCTTCCTTCGTTGCGTTATAGGATCGTTGCAACCGCTGCCGTTTGCGACCGGAGAGAAGGAAAAGGGAAGCGCGCGTTTTTCTCGACGATTTTTTAATTACTCGCTCGCAATCTCACGTCGCTCGGCCGGCCTGACGTATAAACGCCGTTTCGGGAAAACGGCCGGGCCAGTAGACAATTGGCGGGCCGAGACGAGAGGGGGACGCTGAGAGATGCTGTCGAGACGGATCCAGGATTTATGTTATCTCCGGGAGGACTCGCGGGACGCGCACAAGCACGTGTCGGGAAAGCCGGATTGGCGGAAAAGAGGTGAGGAACGTATGAGGGTCGTTCCGACCGATATACAGGAGAAAACGGGCGAAACCACCTCTCCGGGGGATGCCGGCGAATTCTCACCTTCGCGCTTATACCCTTCGCAATCGTCCACCCCCATCTCCTTCATCTCCTTCGCCTCTCCCCGAGAGTGGCGCGTTGTTCGCGCGCATTATATAATATATATATTATATATATATACATATGTATATATTACACACGTACATACATATAGGTGCATGATAAATGAAATAATGAAACTCGACGTCTCCAGTTCTCCTCCGCGCTTCGAGCTTCGCGTAATTAATGGGAGGAAATGCGACAAAGTGCTCGTTACGGCAGCGCCGTTCCTAATTTCGCGCGCGATACACAGTATTAATTTTCACCTGCTGCTTTATTATCCGCGCTACTTTTTCTCCCGGAAATATCTAACGCGACCATGCGTCGCGCGCGTATTACGTACATCTTCGTAATTAGCAGAACGAAATTCTATATTTAATTATTACACTTGTTTTAATGAGGAATCTAATCAAGAATCATCGAACGGTTGTTCTCGTAGCTACAAAGTAGCTACGCTACTGTGACAAATGATGCAAATATACTGTTGTATACTCACCAGATTTCACGAGGACGAATATGTTTCCGCGGGTTTTGATGAGGGTTTATGCGAAAGGAATCAATTCTGACAAGCGTCGAGCGACTTTAAAATCTGTTATCCAACATTACCTCTTGCGCGCGAGAAAACGATGTGATTTTTCACGAATATTTTATTGTGACGGTGGATAAAATTTTTTAAAGTCACTCAACGATCGACAGGTTTTCATCTCGTCATTTTTCATATCAACACGTTTATTCTGATTACGTTGAGGTGTGTATAGTATTTATAGAGAGAGATCTATAATTATTGTAGATACACGTAGGTATGGTCGTCGCAACTTTAGTTTCTTTTTTTTTTTTTGTTTTTTTTTTGTTTTTTTTTTTTGACACGCTTGCGTCTCTCAAACTCGCCAGGTGAAATCTCACGTAACCTTCGCACGCATATACACACACGCACGCACACACGCACAGACACAGTGGACCATTATTTCACAGAAGAATGTACAAACGAGAATATGCGCACGTTTTTTTACTCGACCAGAAGATTTATTATATACAATTCTCTCGCAACGCGCGCGACTTCGCCCCGTGTGCTCATCTCTCTGCGATCTCTTTCGTTCGCGTAGAAAAGATCGCAGCGGGGTTTTTTTTTTTTTCAATCGAAAAACGGACGTTAAATATCACTTAAGCGCCAAAAATAACATTCAGGATGAAAGGTGAGGTGTTGCGGTGACGCGTTCGTTAAATCGGCATTTCAATAATAATCCGTTAATCTCTTTTGGCGCGTAATTGACACTCGGCTTCTGTTCTTCATTTTCTCATCCGACGACAATTAGAATCGCAGTATCGCGACTCCAATATCTTTTGTACATACGGTATAAAATTTGTGTAATATGTAAACGAAACAACCGGATGAAAATCCGAGACGGGCCCGACCGCGAACGAGAGGCGAGTTGACACCGGAAAATTGGCACAGAAAAGCATTTTCGCGCGTTGCTCCGACGTAATGGCCAATTAATGTTCATTTCGAGATATATATTCGGACATTGTGTGATACACACTTCGATATCCGATAGATATTCAAGAGAAAGCATCGGAATATCCGTGCTGTGGGGGATGGATGAATGGATTACGAAATATGTGCCGGGAGAAGTCCGGGGGATTTGTGCGGCGGGTTTTTCGCGGGCGGTGATGCGGGCCGATGAATATTCCGTTGCAAAAAGACTTTTGATGCTTTTTTTTTTTTTTTAGGCCTTTTGATGCTTCCGGTACAAGCTAATAGATTCGTGCCGCGTGAAAGAGTCCCGGCGAGGCGTCGCGGGCGGGGAATTGACTTTCAGATTCGATAAGCCCGGGCGCGCAGATTTCACGTGTGTGTGTGGAGAGAGGGGCTTCTTTTGAAACTGGCACGCGGCGCTCGCGCGCCTGATGGTCACCTTTAGAAGCCCCCGAGGCTTCTCGCACACGAGCGCATGCACCACGCCACAAAGTGCAACGGAAACTGTGCCGGCAAAACGGACGGAGTTCCGTGGTCCGTGCGAGCGATTTAGCCGGTGCGGTTCTTATTTGCGAAATTTCGCGCAAACTCTGCTCTTTCGTGTGCTCTTCGGCTGCGAGTCGTTGCTTTGATCGATCGATGTTTTTCTTTTTTCTTCTTTTTTTTTTTTTTTGGATTGAATCGTTGGAGTATACAGCAGCGAGTAATTAATCCCCGACGATTTGTTTGCGAGTTTCTCTCACGCATCAAGAGTGTAATATATTCCGCAAATACACGAGAGATGAAAGAATCAAGATAAAGTTGTCAATTATCTAAAGTGAAACATGTCAACAATAAACACAGTCGGTTGTTTTCACGACGAATATATACATACAATCTCTCTCTCTCGTCGCGCGATTCTCGCTTTTGTTGATGATTTCATTTACTGACGTGTGCAGTATACGTAGTCGCGAATTTAACACACTCGGCGAAGTGCTCAAACAACACTGTACCTAGTCGGTCGGTGCGCAAGACCGCGCTGACACGTATCAGCCTGTAACTGCTCATTCCGCGCGTCATTCCGCTCACGAACGCGCGAAAACGGGTCGGGGGAGGAGAGTCGCGAAACTCGCAGCCATCGTTTCTTTATTACCGTCAGAATTTTCGCGGCGCGGCAAAACGAGCCGCATTCACACGTGCCCGCGGTATTTGACAGGAAACGTGGAATGTATTGCAGCATGCGAGAAGCGAGAATTTAGGGTGGCGGGAAGAGGAGAAACCGGGAGCGCGCGCGATCGTTAACGGGGAGAGCGTGCTTAAAATACCTGCGAAAACCGGAAGGACTTCGCCAATCGAGAATCTTTGTATACGTGTACGCGCGCGATGAGATACGCCGCAACTACACCGCACTGCAGCAGCTATCGAGCGCGCGTCGTACGTGTCATTATTATCTCCGTCGAATTTCCGCGCGTCATTGTGCGATCAAATGTTTAATTTTTTTTTTCTTCAATATTGTAGTCGGTTTTCTTTTGTGATAAGAATTCGATAATTAAGTTGGTATTGTTGTACGTAAAAATGGTGGAAGATTACACGTTAAAGCGCAAGAGACGGGATACAAAAGACAGGAACAATTGAGGCACAGTGGATACCCACCCTCCCTTCCTCCCCTCCACTCTCTCGTTCTGAATCGCAAGAAGGAAAATCGATGTCAATATATAAAGATCCAATTGGAGTACTCGGGGTATAATTTTTCTTTTCTTCGTTTCTGCTTTTCGATCTCTCGTTCGGGCGGCGCGCCGGGCGGACGCGAAAGGAAAAGAAGAAATCGTCTCATCTCAACCCTTCCGTGAATTCTTGAAAATCCTTGATACCTAAATAACTGCAATAGTCTAACTACAATGGAAGGAAAAGCGCGAGTCAGAGATACCTGAGAACAACTCGAATGCGAATTAGTATCTTGATGACGACGACTGTTGTTGGTAAGATATTCTTTTAAGCAAAAAAAAAAAAATCGAAATATGTAAGAGAGAAAAAAAAGTCAATTGTTTCTCGTTTTTATACAATATAAAAATAAGAGAAAATACCAATAATAACGCGCGTGTTCACACACACACACACAGACATATCTCTCTTCTATTATTTCTTAACCCTCTCGATCATAACTACCACAATCGCACATGGTAAAAGATAGACTCACAATATTTGCGCTCACATACACACACACACACATACGTACACGTACATATTACATATATATCTTTATTTCTTTGTCTGACCATTAATCGCAATCCAATCGTTTAATTATACAGTTCCGCCCTCTCTGTAAATGGGGTTTCGCCTAATTGGGCTCTGCCCCGAGAGTTCACGATATACGCGGGAGGTATTGTATTACGCACACTCTGAAAAAATATCTCGGCGCTGTACAACGGAGCATATATCTTACAAATTACGTAGGGGCGTTACACGAAGGAACGCTCGTCACCGTCGACTTTCTTTTCGCGTCGGCCGTGGTAACGGACGAGGACGGGATTCAATACAACGAATTACGCCGTACGTTAACACAACAACAAAAAGAAAAGAGAGAGAGAGAGAAAGACGAACACATTCAAAAACATATTTCCGTTCGATAAAAATTATATAATATCCCGAGCGGCGTTTTTTTTGTCAAGAATTTGAAAAGAAACCGAAGAATAAACGCCTGGCGCAAAATCCGCGAATTTGGAAGCAGTTGCGCCTGAAAAGGGAGAAGATTGCTCGCTCATTTATCTCTCTCTCTCTCCCTTTCCCGTTCCAACACAACCAGCGCTCAATGCGATTTCCCTGCGAACGTACCTCGTAATGTCGTTAACGGATCCGTCGATAACGATCCTTCGTGCCTGTTCTCTCCCCTCAAAGAAGACGTGGGGGGTTTTAACCTCGGGCATCTCGCGCAAATAGTCTCTCTTTTCTCGATGTCCTTATATACAAAGGTATTTACACTCCGTCTCTCCGCTGCGTGGAAACGCGACGAGGACCGATTCATATATATTTATATATATATAATATATATATATATATATATATCTAAGATGTGTACACGCGCGTACATTTGTACGGTGCACAACGTACGGCGAAGGTACTTCTCGATCGCTCTTCGTTATTTCGACGACGAACTTAATGAAAATGAATGCGACATGACAGTTCGGGGGGGTTGTGCGCGTTTTGGCAGTCGGTAGGACACACTGGTTTTGTCCGCAAGATTTCGTCGTAAAATAACGCGCGTCACGTTAGTCTCTGTTCGTTTAGGGATCGACGGAAAGTGAAGATAAATCGGCCGCTAAACGATGAATTATATCGCGTTTGTTGCCACAGTGCGACCTGATATAAATTAAGTGAAAACACCGCGTAGTAAGCAGTAAATTATTTTCAGACTCATTTTTTATTTGCAAAATTTCGAACATTATTAACAATGCTGACTTGCAAGTGTTCTCAGACTGTGTGAACTTGATTAGTTTCCGACGACAATTCTGTCTTGGGTATAAAACTCGATAAATTAATTAAAAGAAAATAAAATATTTAAGAAAATATTCGAAAGAAACTCAATTTCTCGATGTAGACGCGATATAAAAAACCGTTAGCGCGAGCCGATTTTAATTCAACAGTTTCTCTGCAACGTTATTGTCTTTTTGTTCGCGGCACGAAGGACGATCCCGTCGCAAGATCTTTCTTTTTGGAACTAAATATAATCACGGATAACGCTAAGAGAGATGCACGTCGAACGATGCGCATTGTACAAGGTACGTTTTTGTTTCTTTTAATTAGAATTAATATACACATATTGGTTTTTTTTTCTCTTCGGAGCGCGGTAGGCTCTTTCATCAACGCACACGATAATTCCGATAAATTAGTCTACGTTTATTCCACGTCCTCGTTCCCGAGGCGAATTCGTTATTTACAAGTGTTTTATGAGGATGTATGTATGTCAGGTGTCATCTCGAAGAAAACAAAAAACGGTCTCTCCGGTTATTATGAAAATTCGATCTCTCTGTGAAATTTTTTCGCGAATTCCATCTCGCGAACGCGAGTATATTATTTCGTTCCCACATTCGCGCGTTTAGTTAGGAAAAAGTCGTGTAAATAGACTTGAGAGAGAGAGAGAGAGAGAGAGAGAGAGAGAGAGAGAGACGTGATGACGGAAGGATAAAGAACGGCTTTAGACCGCGCGACGGAGAAGATCGATACTGCGGCGCTTATTTTAGTCAGCAAATTTACTCTTACCTTGCAAGTTTCCGCGGTGTGTGCGGTGTACTGTAAATAAGTTGAAATAAAACATCGGCGCACAACCGAGATTTAATTAATTAGCTCGCATCTCGACGTGACACAGTTGAAAATTCGACTGTAACATGCACACACACACACACACACACACACACACATCTCTCTCACATGCGTACCTCTTTTTGGCGAGAGATCGATCGATCGCTCCGAGCGGTCTGATTAATTATTTAATTATTTTCTTGACAATTAAACCGATGTGTGCTGCGCGCGCAACGTAGATATTTTATTGGTTCAACGAGGGTGTGCGTTCAGTCACGCGAGAAGTATCGAGGACGATACGGAAAGTGGATGGTCCATAAAACTTGCGATCGGTATCTTCCGACGGAAGGAAAAAAAAAATTACGCGAAAAACCGGCGAAAGAGCGAGAAGAGAACGTGTCCGACGTTGGAAGAAATCCTCATGTCGGATTTTCGTAACGTTTGCCGTGCGCAGTTTTACACGGGCGCACTTGTTTCGCGTCGCAACTGCCGGCGCGGAAATATTTTTGAGGATTTTCGCGGAACAGGTCGATCTTCTCCGACGCGGATCCTCTGTACGTTCTTCGAAATTTATCGTTGCACTTGCTTGCGACGTAATCGACACGACACGATATATTTCGAGAGAAAGAGAGAGTGAGAAAGAGAGAGAGAGAGAGAGAGAGAGAGAGAGAAAGAGAGAGAGAGAGAGATAGAGTGAGAAGAGAAGAAGCATACCTTCGATAAAGACGCGCCATTCTACGAAAATACACTCAACGCGACGATCTTCCTTATCCTCCCATACCTGCTTTGTAATACAAAGTATACTCTCGGGATAGAAAATCTACATTCGACGTTGCGAGACATAGGTACATCAATCTTGCCTCTCGAACATCTGCGAAATTGCGAAAACCTAGATTTTGGACACGTTTTTCTTTCCGCTCCATCGACTATTCGGTCAATTGATGAGATCTTTTCCGTGACTGAATATTCGTTAAATTTTTTTTTTTTTTTGTAAATCTACATTCTCTAAATTGGAACAATCGCAAAGAGGATGATGATATGTTCTCTTTTAGAGAAATATATTCTCGCGTTCGATAACGTGTCAAAAGAAAAAAAAAACGAATTTTTTGCCGGAATAAAGTCAATTCCTTGCGAATGCGCGATTTTTTCCGAGAGAAGAAGAAATTGTTTTTAAAAAACTTTTTTGGTTTCGAGAAACATTTTTGGTTTTCAATTTCGTCAGAGAGCTCATTTCCGTTAAGTATTTTCGATGCCGCTTTCACGTTGTTGCGCTTCGTCGATGAAAAAGCGGTCTTCGGATTTTCGAAAATTGGGCAGTGCGATTTTATCCTTGATATTTTCTTTTTTGGATTTTATACGGCATGGCTTTATATAGAAATTTCATAGATGATATCAAGTTTGGCATGTATTTCGGAACACAATGGAATGTCGTATACCGAAAGAATCCGTTTATTGTACGTGTACGATATATCTCGATATTGGAATCTTCTTTTTTTTTTTTTTTTTTTTTTTTGAATTTTAACACATTTATCAATTATCCCAGATAAAAGAACTTACTTACACGACTAGTTTGCAAATTCATCAAAGAACTTGTATATAAGAACTTCTTCTTCCATTTTACATACATTCTTTACAATACTTTATTTATTCTTTACCAAAGCGTAGCCCGATCGTTCTCTTCCTCGTTGTGCGACGTCGTCCTTCACAATCAGAAGCTTGCCCGTTTCAGGACACTTGTCACCACTTGTCGACGGTGCTCGTCGGCGATCGGCGGAAGTTCGTTCCTTCTCGAAAGAGGCGATCGCCTCACATACGAGCGGAGGATTTCACATCGTCAATTCACGTCATTATGTGCACCTTCCTTTTTTCCGCGACAATCCGAGGAGAGCGTTATCAGGGGAGAATAACAACGAGTCCAGGAATCGGGGAACGGTCGACTTATCAGGACGCGCACGATCGCCACGAGTCGGCGGCCATATCAGACGTAGTACTCGTTGACGTTGAGCGCGTCTGAGTCGCGTCCCTATACGCAGCTCTCCTGGGTCGAGATAAGAGGCGTGCGGACGGTGACGACCTCTCTCGCCGGGTGATGCTTGCCGCTCGTGACGGTTGAGATGGTGGAGTCTTGCATGTTAACCGTGGACAGCGGGGTGGACGCGCACGACGGCGCGTTGGAGACGTCCACCTTGGGCGGTCTGGCGTTGTGGTCGATGCACGCGTAGACCGTGGCTTCTTTCGTGTACGGCTTGCCGCCCACGATCACCCCGAGACCGCTGCCGTAGCTCTGAAGACCACCCAGACTGCCGCCGCTTAGACTCGCCAGTTTGGCGTCGGTCGCCAGGGTGGACAGGGTGGTGGGCCTCGCCAGGCACAACTCGGCGTATGTTACCTCGCCCGACAGCTGGAAGAAAGAAATTAGAACGCGCTACACAAAAACTGTTTGAACGGAAGGGACGGAAGAAAGCTGTTGCCGCAAAAAAAATATTATGCTACTTTTTTTTTTGAATAAAAACTGCGATGATCGTTACATTTACTACTGCGGTGAAGATTTTGAAACGTTAGCTTCAATGAGTAGAGAAAGTTTTTTCAATTGCAAAGACACGAGAAAGCCACTCGGTTAGCTATAAAGACACTTTTGTGCTAAACTCCAGTTGAATGAGATTCATTCAGTCATACGATATGATCGTTGAGTTGTACGTGAGACTTGAAATCCGATTAAGGTTTAAGCGGGCGCGTGTGTACCAGTTTTGATCGATCGAATCGGCACCGGTTGTATTACGCAACAAGTCCGCTCGGATGTCTAATGACACGTGGGGAAACAGGATATTAAGCCAATTTCAATACATTAACGCTGAAATTATAGATATGCGTGCGCATGCGGCGCGTAATATCCGCCAAAGTAAATGCCAGCCAACTGTAATAGTACATGCGACGCGTGCGGCCGGCCATTTAAATAATCCGCCGCGAGCCAACTTTCCGTGATAGGGCCAAAAGCGTTCTTAAGAAACTAGGGGAGAGAGAGAGAGAGTTTTCGTGGCGCGTTTTCCCGAGGACTTAGATAATGCGGACAGGTCTAACTTTCGGAATTTTCATTCCTGAATATTCCTACGAGACCGCCCGGGACTAGTTGGCTCGTATCACGGGAAGAAACTTTTGACGGCGGGAGTTCCTTCGACTGTTTAGAACGGAAAAGTGCCTCGAGTGCCCGACGCCATTTCCTATAAATTGGACGCAAAATAGCGCGGAGAATGTTCCCTCGCGATGAAACACGGAGAGACGAGGCGCGACGCGGACCAAGTTGTTCCGCGTAGAGCGAAGTAGTTTATCGGATTTTATCGCGTAAAGGATTAATGAAAGGAGAGACAAAGAAAGAGAGAAACAGAAGCGAGTTTCTTGGATTTCGAGCCACATCAAGTTATTTGTATTTTTATTACAATTCGTCAAATTTTATATAGTTTCGAGTTGAAGATCGTTATTTTTTTTTTTTTTTTCAAGCGGTGCTGAAACAATTTCAAACCCACTGCGGAAGAATATCGGTTAAAAATGATGGAGGAAAAAAAAGCAACAACAATTAAACCGAGAGGAAATGGAATACGAAAATCTTTAGCGATAATCAAAGTTTTCCACTCTGGAGTTTGTTCCTCTTTACTAACAGAACTTTAGATCCCCGCGGTAATTAGCAATTAATTTGGTGTGAAATTGAGGGTGAAGTTCCAGCGAATCGTGACGAAAGGTACTCTCTACCGGGAGAGGTAGGTAGGTAGGTTGGAGAAAATTCGCGCGCGAAAACACGAGAGGTTTTAACGATCTCGACCAACGTTTGTTGTGAATTTATAAACGTAAATTTATAAAATTATTACTCCCGGCGACGTAATAAACGCTCCAATTTTTTTTTTTTTTTAGCAGAAAATTGTATATTTCTCGTAAAAGAATTTTTTTACTCCGGAAAGTGTTCTGTGTATCTTGGTGGTAGATCGAATGTGTTCACGACCTCAGAGTGTTTCTAAAAATCGCGAAGAAACGTGGATGGTGCAATTTTCTAGTTTCGAGAACTGGTTGGGGAACGCTGCTTTCCGGTTCGAAACTTTACGCAGCGCTATCCTCTCGGATGGATACTGTTATTTCAAACTATACCGCTCTAGAGAGAGAGAGAGAGAGAGAAAGGACTTCCTTGAAAACGTTGGCCGAAGCTTTTCGCGCAGCTCGAACGACGGGAAAAAGGGAATGGCGCGACACAGTACGACAACGGCGCGATTCGGCCGAACTGCTTCGCTTCTTCCGTTTCTTTGCACTCCACTTCCTCAGTTTCCCATCTCATCGGGACCGAAACCTATTAACTTTATTAAAGTTCACCTCGCTCGTCCGGATTAACGAAATTCTCGTGATTTAAACCATCGACTTTAATTGTTTAAGGTTCTCCTCGTTCTCTCTCTCTCTCTCTTTCGCTTTCTGTCTCCTCTCTGCAAAGCGGCGGGCACGTTACTGCATTCACTTCCGTCTCTTGAAATCAGAACATCCATTTACATGTAATGGCTATGCCAACTACATGGCACACCGGTGCGCTGAATGGTACAACAAAGCGTAATTTAACACGAAATCTAAAGGGAATCGTTAGTTTGCTGGGGGGGGGAACTGGGCGTTTGCATACGCGACGATTATTTACCGCGCACCCATTTCACATATATTGTAATACATAGAAATTATATACCCTCGTATTATCTGCGACGTTTACGCAAAACATGATTTATTATTAATGTGTGCGCGCGTATATTGTCTCTGTAATAGTTTTTAAGGTGCAAATTTTTCGGAGAGACCACACGTGGGGTGGTGGTACAGAGGGAAAGGAGAGAATCAAACAACGCGTTTCGTTCTTCTTGGGCGAATACACACAGATATAGCGCGCGAAAATTGTGCTAAATTTCATTAGAACAACTTCCGTTGCGCAGGTTGTACTTACCGGCAAGGTTGGATAATTGGTGTAGTCGTTATGCGAATAGGCGGGAAGTCCTTGCAGGTGATTATTCGTCTGCTGGGCCGGAAGGGACGACGGTGGAAGACCATCCGGTGTGTTTTGCGTTGCCAACGGCGTGCCGGAAGTCGAGCCGGTCAGTTGATAATCTGAATCTTTCGTTTTCAAGCAAATGAAAAAATTTCCATTCCTGCTGCTTCGCGACGAAAAAATATTATCGAACATCAACTTTCCTCGGATTAGAGTCCACGCTCGTGTCTTTTTTTGTTTTGTTTCAAACGTTCTATAATAATTATCGTTTATGGTGAGACAAAACGGAACATGCGTGAATTTATCAAATAACGTTGTAATAACTACGGAGTGAGACATTTATCGAACTAAACTGAACGGTACGGTGTTTTACGTGAAAACAATATATTTCGCTTCTTTACGTGCGCGTCGTGATAAATATTCTATATAGTTGCGAATTGTCTTGCAGATTGCAAAGCACAAGTTTTATTTAAAAAAAAAAAAAAAAAATACAATTAGACACGCGAAGCATCACGGCTGTGAAAATTTATTACGCGCCGAGTTAATTGCATTATTCGTCGAAAGAAACCACCCGCGTGCGTGATGGGTATAATCTGTTTGTTTATGATATTAACCAACCGAAATTAATCATTAATTCACATCATGATGACGCACTGAACTTTATCGTAATAATCTAATAACTACGAATGTATCGATACGTGGCTTAATTCCCCGAGAAACACTATGCTAATGCAATATGTTAATTAAATAGTAAATTGTATCTATATATCGCGTCAAACATATATATATATATATATATAGTTTCGATCGCGATTAAATAATTAACTAAGTAATATCGCGTTCGGATTAATTCTATTCATTAAGTTAACATCCCGTATATATTTCGTTCGATGGACAAATTGCCGTACGGATTCGAATACGAAGCAACAAAGCGCTCGATTACTGAGAAAAAAATGTTTCCGTTAAAAAAGAAAAAGATCGGTAACGACTTAACTCTAATAGAGTTGTAATCGCGTAATTAGGATATGAAAGCTGATCGGACGTGATCGGCGAATATTACATATATCGGATTCGCATAAGCGCGAGCTCGGTGAACAAGTCTACCTTGTAATCGGTCGAGTAATTTATTAACAAGTCAGAGGTTAAGTTCTATGGTTACCGGCTGTATATATACTCGACCGCGTTTGCCGATCCGGTGGTATTATTGCGAGCGACGTAATGACGTATAGCAATAGCGTAGCGTAGCGCGGCGATGCCGTTAACGAATCGCGCAGCGCGCGCGTTCGCAATAAAGTCCGCTGAATTTCCGGTCTCGAGTACATACACTTGTCCAAGTGTTCTCGATTGCTGTCATTCAGGTATTACGCTTGAAAGCCAACAGCAATGTAACCGATAAAATTTCCATGTCGATTGTCCAGCTCTCGGAATATTAACGTTAAATGCGTGCGTGTGTGTTTTTTTTCCTCTCTTTCTCTTTCTCTCCTTGTTTTTCTTTTTAATTTACATACAATATAATTGATTCGAGAGTAAAATATGCTTTTATATGTAATTTAATATTGTTCGAATTAAATCGCATACGCGTTTACCGAATAAGTGTCTAAATATCTCTCTGTATAGAAAATCGACAAAATCGCGCGAAATTTAAGGGACGCCGAATACTGCGCGCGAGTTAAATTTTAGAAACAAAAACGGATCAAACATTTATGTATATCTGAACGGAACTGGATTAAATGAATAGCGAAACTCGTTTCGGCACGGTCGATCCTTTTAAATTACGAACCAAATTGGAAACCTGGGCAAAGTAAATTTGCCCAAAGCGTAGAGAAAAGTGTGACACGCTCGGACACTCTTTTGTTTATTTTATGAGAGTAAGTAAATATTTGTAGCACTGTACAGAGAGAGAAGAAAACTTTATCTCTCGCGGCAAGATTACTTATCGTTTTTTTTCTTTCGATACGAACGACAATTTTCATGCTTTATTCCGGCTAGTGTCTTTATCTGCGAGACGACGCGAATAAAAAATTGAAGTAAAAATATGGAGTTTGTGTTTGTGGACGTTCTCTCGCTGCCGCTCAGAAGAACCGGCCGCCGTCAAAGCGCGCGTTGCGTCTCTCTTAGTCGCGTAGAACGTAAAGAACATCCGTTTGAAAGTTTTCAGAGCAAACACGAAATGCGCGTGTCAAATCGACATATATAAGTATTGATGTGCTTATACGCGTAATTCATCGTCGTTGCGTAACGTGTTACACGTTGGTCGGTGTTGCGCGATTTACGCGGTCAAATAATTTCGTGCATTGTCCGAATTTTCCCAACCGTGTGCGCGCTTTTGCACAGTCGCGGATATATACGCACATTTCCGATTTTTTTATTTACATATTTTCCGCGCCAGGCTTGTCGCGCGTATCGGCACAAACATTAAACAATTCGGCAATAAAACTGGCAAGTGGGATAAATTCGTTCCCGTAACGATTTACCTTTTTCCAGATGCATTTTAAATAAATATATATATAAACCGCCGCGCGTGTTAACGTTTTATTTCATTTTTTATTTGTTATTCTTTTACGTCATATATATAATTTATTGTTATTAAAAAAAAAAAAAAACAAATAACGCACCTTTGTTGGTCGGCACAACGTCCGGATTTCTGTCGTCCGCGTCGTAGAGATCCTCTGAGCTCGGTGCGGTGGCCTTCTTCAGAGGTAAATCGCCTGGCCTTTGTGCGCGTCTGTCGCTCCTCACCTTCAGCGCGGCTAGAATGGTGACGGTGACGAGCAAAAGTGCGGCGACCACGCCGATCAGACCCCCCAGCAAAGGGGTGAACTCGAAGGGTACCGGAGTACCTGTGAACAAAACGCGCACTGCTCTCGTGCAAGGGACGTCGACACCAGAGTTTTCACGTGATATAAAAAGAAAAGGTTTTTTTAAAAAAAAAAAAGCTTCAAGCAGAACGTGGCATAAGATCGCAATTAAAAGGCAGAAAATAAAAATAATCAATATTGTTAATCTTTCTCGCCAAAGTTAATATTATCACGCGAATACATTCCGCGCGAAAGTGACAAACTAGTAGGTACGCTATAGCAGCTATTCGCCGGAAAAAGCAGCGACGGGACAATTTTCCGGACGGACTGCGAGGGTAAACGGGTTAAACGAGTTAAAGTCGCATTTACGCGACGTAAAGAGATTCGAGATATTTGGCCGGGGCGCGCGCGCGCGAGAATGGAGCCATCTGACTACGTAGTGCCTTACCCATTTCTAAGATTAATGAATTCGAATCCTTTTGATATCTCTCCGCGTTTAAACATCGTTCCGGGCGACGTTTAATTTTCCACGCGGCCGTCTTCCGCCGCGCGCCGTCGTCGTCGTCGTCGTCGTCTTTCCTTCTCCGCGCTCGCGCGCGCCACTCGCTATCGCTCCGCTCCGTCCGTTTTTTAATCTCTTTCCTTAGCCCGGGCTCTCTCTCTCTCTCTCTCCTGAGAGAGACATCGCTCGTAATTGCCACTCGTTTTAGTCACGAGCGACCGAGTGTTTTTACTCTGTGCTCCGATGCACAGCCAAAGTGCACGTTAATTTTTAATCAAGGCGAAAGTGCACCGCGCACCCATGATATTTACCTGTCGCCTACCTTTCTCGCTCATTTATACTCTTCCTCTTTTCATTTTAACGTTAGTTGAGTTTTTTACTAGCATATTCTGTTATTTCGACGATTCTTTTTTTTTTCTTTTTTTGCCCTTCTCTTTTTTTCTTAATTCCTCTCTCGTATCTTTTATGTATAATACGGCGTCGTCCGACACAATTACGCTCGAAGTCTCGCGATCGCAAAAGCGTCGAGAAAACGCCGATGGGAAGCGTTTGAAACGGTAAAACAAGCAAAGCCAATTTAAAGGAGTCGTTGATCATTTATGTTTCACGGGGGGATAGTCGAGTTTTTTTTTTATTTTTCGATAATGGACGAACCTTGTTGGATCATAGAAATCTGCGCGAAGAGAAAGATAATTTAATACGAGAGCGCGTTGTCGAGAGAGGCGCATCATTTATCACTGTCCCGCTTTTGGAGAAGCGGAAACTACTACCAACCTCGCGAAACTTAACGTAATTAAATTAACTTAAGTAAATTTACGCTTTTACTTACAACGATCGCGTTTCGTTTTGTTTCTCGGATTTTCCTCTTGTAGGATGTAATGAACATCGCGCGTTTGGAAAAAAATTGCATTTCGGCGAGCGAAAAAGCGCGTTAAAACAAAAAAAAAAAAAAAAAAGCTCGATGATAACTGCGCGCGCATACATACAAAACAACTTGCGCTTTCTCCCGCGGACCTTGTTTATTTTCCATAACACGCGGAAGAACTTTTAATACACACGCATTCCGCCAACCGATAACGTTTTACCGAAACGAGAATGCAGCGGTAGTTTCCGGAGCGCCGCCGGAAGTAGTTTCCGCGTTGCCGGAAGTTCGCGAACGCGCGGTACAAATGAAATTAAACATCGCGTCGCGATCATCGCACTTTAATCGTTTTGTTCTGGAAACTGGAGCGCGCTCTCTTCTCTATCAAATCGATCGAATTAAAAACCCGGGGAGATTCCTCGCGCGCGCGCGCGCGCATGCACGCTATTCGCTTATGTTTAACATCGTGCGAGTTGGCGCGTGATCGCGAGGATGCGCCGCGGCACAAAGACTCTCCGGCGTTGCATGCTGTGCATGCGGGTCGTGTATGCATCGGGTGTCATGTATAATGTGTGTTTCACGCCGCAGCGTATCGGAAGCACGAAGGAGGAACGACGAGCCGTGATTTCAGAAGCATACGCTCCTTCTGTCCCGCTCCAGTTAGTCCCGTGTGTGTGTGTGTGTGTGTGTGTGTGTGAACTCGGGAGGGCAATCCGCCGCAGCCTTTCCGCGTTTTCCGCGACTCGTTCTCCCGAAGTAACCGAACAAGATTGCGGGAAAGAACGACGACAACGACGACGACGTAGGTGTGCTGTGCTGATCCGGGAATTTTATTAAAGTTTCACACTCGTCGAGCTCGCGGCACGGGGGATCGATTTTCGAACCGAACTATTCCGCCCGCATACGTATTCCCCGGGTTTATATACTCCGTTGTATATATACAGCACGTCGCGCGCGGGTGCACCCGCCTGAATCGCACCGTGGAAACTGACCGAGAGAGCAATTTCACTTGTAAATTCGTCCCGGACCGATACACACACACACACACACACACACACACACACACACACACACACACACATACATATACGTGTATATATGTACGATCTCTCTCTCTCTCTCTCTCTCTCTCTCTCTCTCTCTCTCTCTCTCTCTCTCTCTCTTCTAGTCGGTCGAGATCCTACGAGCCAGAAATCTACGGGGATGAATGCGGCAAAGAGAAGAGAGAGAGAGAGAGATTCGACGAGATAGAGATTCGACGAGAGATCCATCCTCTCGGGCATCTGGACCGGGCTCAACCGCCAAGGATTCGTTGGTAATTCCGCCGCTGTAGGCAGGCGGCGTGTTCGCGTTTCTTACGTGTAGGTATACGCAAGCCTCCGTGGCGCTACGTTCACGGGATATATTCCGCAATTGTTTCCGCAGCGGAATGTATGCGGGTATGAGTATGTGTGTGTAGGTATTTGTGCGCCGATGCGCGCAATGAGAAATCGAAGGCTTCACGGAGGGAAAATTTGAGTGAATGTGAATTTTGCGTGCGAGGGAAATTTTAAGAGAACGAGAGAGATAGAGGAGAGAGAGAGAGAGAGAGCTCGATCGACTTTGTGAGATAAGTTATATCAATTTTCCGCAGTTTTAACGACGAGTAATCGTACGGGTGTTCTATCAGCGTATCAAAGTGTCGGCAGACGGTCCTCGAAAGCGATTAAATCGCTCGCGGGAACAGAAAGTTTCGCGTTACGCTCATAAATCTTTCCCACTTTCGTAATTGCAGGTGGACGCCGGGATTAATTCTCGTAATTACTCATGATATACCTGTCTCTCTGACTACTACTTGCGCTTCGCAAACATTATGCCGCGTCTCCTCGCGGCGAGAGGAAATTTCTCCCCGTTTCCGTGCGGAGAGACGCCGCGTAGAAACTTATGTATACTGGCTACTTCGTGGCCTCCTTCGCGGCCAAGTTTAGACGAATCGGAAAAAATAAGCCGGATACCGGTTTAAACGAGCCAACACCGACATTTCGTGTATTTTCGAAAGAGAGAGAGAGCGGAGCTCGTTGGAAAATCTGGCGCGCTTTACGCACGGCCAGAATCGCCAGCAATTTTTGGCCGAAACGGTTTCGTGTAAGTGGATTGGAAAACGTCGGAATGGATTACTACTCGCGGCCCGTTTCCCGTAGAACAATCCGCTCGCCGCCCACACACGTGACGTGAACGTAACCCTGCGTAATAACCGCGCCCAGGTGATCGTGTGTGCTCGCCGATTGAATTTCTCGACCCAGATGCTCAATTCTCGCGGTGAAACCCTTCGTGCGGTCCAAGTGCTCTTTAGCTGCGTGAAACGACGAGACCGGCGCGGTGTATAGGTCCTATATATCGAGTTCGACTCGGGGATTCGGGCCGGGTGAGCGGATTAAAATGTTACACCGGCAATCCGCGCGTGCGGGGTCCGTTCGATTTAATTCGCTAATTCGATTAACCCCCCGACATCGTACGGTCACTCTCATAATTTATAGGATGCGCCGATAGTTTCGCCCGAACGCGCGCGCTCTCCTATCAAATTACTTATTTCGACATGCAGCTGCGATCGATAAGCGTTAGCCACTCGGTTGCCTGATCCGGACATTGTCCATCATTATTAGACTCCCAATCGAAACGTCAAGCTTGCAACGTCCAAGCAATATCTTCTGGCGTTCTCAATTCCGAGCGCTTAAAAGCGCTTTGATTGATAATTGCTTTATTAACAATTCCACGAGTTTGTTTGTTTGTTTTTTTCGCAAATTTACTTTGTTCCACGTAAAAATTGCGTTTCGCGCGATTGCGGCAAACATTTTTGCGACAAATTCACGGAAAAAAATTTGCTGAATAGCGAGAAAATTATTTACTACAGTGAAGGAAGAACCTGTTAGGTTTTGTAGAAAGTTTTAGTTTCAACCAAGAAAACGTTTTGTTGTTTTACAAAAAAAAAAAAAAAAAACTCAATAGGCTCAGCAAGTTCTTTCTTTGTCCAAAACGTTTATATCGCACATGTATATAGTGTGTGTTCTTTTAACTGATTCTGCGAGAAAGAAATTTTAATTCCTCCGAATATCTCGAGAGGACGAAACATTTCTAGCACAACTTACCGGTCTGCTTCTCGGCGACTTTGAGCGTGAATCCTTCAAGCAGCGTGGGGTCGCTCCTCCCTTTCGCGTTCACCGCGTACAATATCATATTCAGAACCTTGCCCGGCTCCAGACCCTGCACGGTGAAAGCCGCATTCTCTCTGGACGTGACGTTGGCCTGCAGGACTCCCGTATGCTGATCGAACACTTCAAGGAGGAAGTGTTGCGCCTGACCACCGTCAAACCCAGCGGTGCATTCCACCGAGAGTGATTCGGTGGTCTGGTTGGTCAGGGTGCAGTTGTATGGCGCTTCCGGTTTGCCTGCACACGCCATTAACATTGTTTACAACTCCTTCCCCTTCCACCTCTTTTTATCAAATATTACGAAAATTATTAGCAAAATATGGATTTTACGCGCCGTGCGTTGTCCCGCCATAGCAAAAAAAAACAAACGCTTTTCCCGAGACTTTTCCCGGTAATTCTTAGCAAGAGGAAGAAAGAGACGTCAGAGACATCAAAATCACATGTGTACTTACTCGCAGGAATGATGTGAAATATGCAGGCATTCTTCTGCTGGCCGGCCGTGTTGCTCGCCCAGCAATACACGGTGCCATAGTCCATTTCCGAGACCGGTTTGTATGTGAGAACGCTCTGAGTATGTTTGGTCTCGTTCTTGTAACGCGCTTGCGGCACGTCGACCAGACGATCCTCCTCGGTATTGTTGAAGGCCCAGCGGAAGCTCTCCGGGGCCGGATACGCTTCGACCTTGCATATCACGCGAGCGTCCTCGTGCCTCGCAACCCCGTAGATGCGTTTCTGGTCCGGCACGCAGATCGGTTTGTCTATGAAAAAAACAAATAGAAAACAAAACGTAAATAAATAGATTTTTATTCGTGAACAACAAAACGTGGAAATCATATTTCATAATTCGGCAAAGTAGTTATTTAGAAAAATTTTTAAATATTTTGTATTTTTTATCTCCAATCTACTATAATGACGATGCACCCCTTTCGTCGCACCTCTTTCTCGCTAGCACAAATGAGCCTGTATGCGTGTTATTCCGTACGCAACACGTAGAGATCGCGCGTAGAAATCGGAGGAGGTTATGCGCATTTATTAAAAGTGCGAGAAGTGCGCGGCACACACGAATGACCACCGCTCGGCTTTTCGAGGGAAGATCGATGGGCATTATTCGCCCGCTCGCTTGAATAGTTTTCCCATTTTTCGCGGCGGAGAGCGGGTAAACGAAGGCCGAGCGCAAGGGGGAGGGAGGAGGGGAGGGAAAGGTGTGGGAGAATCGGAGTTCGCCGGTTTGGAATAATTTGTTGGTTCGCGGATCGTCGTATTTTTCTTCCGTTACGTCTCTCTCCCTCGCACGATCTCTCGGTCCTTTCAGCGTGTTTTTAATGAATAATCATGCCGACATTTTGATATTCGACGTTTATTCAACGAATAATATCCCCCGTTAGTCTCGTAAGCCTGGTGACCAATTATATTATCGAGAATAAGCGAGACAGTCGCGATCCTCCCGAAAGATTCTCTCGAAAGATGCTTGATATAACGTCGCATCGTTTGCGCCGTAAATTAATTACGTTGAAATATTTGCGACGTTGTAAGCGACGCTTTGACAAAATAATTGCGGGGATGCAGAGTATAATCGAGACCGTTTTTTTTTTTTTTTTGTATAAAGAGCGCAAACAAAGAAGCAGAAATGTTGCTTTTTTTACAGAGCAGATCGTACAATGTGTGCCAGAAATGAAAGAAAGATTTAGACGGAAAGTTGCGCTGAAAACGAGATTTTTTGAAAACAAAAAATCGCGCGCGAGTTGCACGCAGGTCTTACTGAGGGCGATATTATGCGCGGATATTAATATATAATTATTATAAAGTATAATTAATATGTAATATATAATTATTATAAAGTATTATTAAAAAGTTTATTCGTTATAATTATTATATTGTACTATATTATGCAGATATGTATCTATATGTGACAATAAGACGAGAAATACTCACATATGATCTTAAGCTCGACGACATTGCTGTAGCCGTCGCCTTCGACGTTACTGGCGATGCAGGTGTAATTTCCGGCCTGGGACCGATTCACCTTTCTGAGTACCAAATTCGATGGCTGAACCAGAACGCCGTTCTTGGCGTTATTCTGAATCACGTTTCCCTGAAACAGTGCGCAATCGCTATCAGATCGCGAAGTGCCGCGTCGCTGTATCGTCTCGGTTATTATAGTTTCCAATTTTACACGACAAGGTCACCACTTGGTTGTAATCGCGAAAAAAATCGCGAGTTTCGTCTCTCGATACGCGAGTATAAAAAATTTAATCGATCGACGATTACAGATTTGTCGAAGCAAAAAAAACGGAGCGCGTCAATTGCGATTTACAGAACGTGATGTAATTCGTAATAAGGGAAAGAGGAGGAAGAGTTCGTCGAAATTCACATTGGAAAAGAAAATAATATATATCGCGATAGATGATTTTTAACTCGGAGCGAGATTTTATTTGTATAATCAAATGGGGGGGGGGTTTATTAATATCAAGTTAATTAAATGCCACGCCAATGCTACATCAGCTAAGTTGGACATTTCGCGTATTTACATAGCATTTATGGACGTTGCAACATAATATGAGGTACTATATTAAACAATACATAATGACGTCAGCGTGATGGTAGAAGGGACGCGAAACGTTGAATAGACGTTGTCGGCGAAAAGCGGAGAGAAGCGACGCGTAATGAGATCTGCGAATAATGCGCACGTAAAAACGGCGTCAGCGGAACGAAAGAATATTATCCATCATTTACGACGTTACATACACACGTGTAGTACGTACTTTTAAGAATAACCTTAAACATTGAAAAACACACACACACACACACATTCGAGATCAAATCGTCGTGTACGAGGTAAAAATGCGGTAAATGATATAAATTAATCTATAAATTAATCATAAATTAATTAAAACAAAACGTTATTACGTATATAACGTTATTACAAATATAGTTAGAAAATTAATACAATAACCCATCATTTGCAATATTTGGGTCACATAAAGTGGATAATACGATATATTTATTTTTCGCGTATACAAGTCGAAATTTTATTACAACTATATAGAACGAGATAATTTGCATAAATATATTTAAGATTGTATTGAAAAAGATTTTTCCCTCCCCCCGGTATAACTTCCGTATAATTGTGTTTGCGCAAACGGGGAATGTTACGATCCGTAAGTTAGATAATATTTGGAGAGGTGGAGCAGAGGTTTTAAGCATGCAGAAAGTTTGTTTCCTATTTGTCGGTTTCGACTGCAATAGCCATTATTTTGAGAACGAACAGTTTTAGAGGTAGAGTCGGAACTATTCAAGCGCGGAAATATATCACTGGAGTAAAATCCAGCGGTCATTGTTCAAATTCAAGTTCGGAGCTTTTCCAGTTCGACCGAATGCATTTTGTTGTCTGTTTAATCCATTCCTCACAAAGTTTCATTGTCGACCAATATCAATTTTTCGTTTGTTTTTTGTTTTATATATTGCTCAAAACTCTCTTACTTATTTAACGCGCGTGTGTGTGTGCGTGTGTGTATTCGTTCGCGATATAAAAATGTTCGCAGTGATTAGTTTTTTAACTCACATTGTGTTTCCACACGACTTTGTAAGCGTCGGGATTGGCGTTGATGTTGCACTCGAAGTACACGTCATCGTCTTCCTCGATGTCATCCGGATTCATATTCGAGCCGAGTTGCAGATGCAAGATAGGAACAACTGTAACAAGAAGAAACGCGTCGTAGGTAAATAAAAGAAAAAGAGATTTCTCTCACGCGTGTCATACCTGAGTTTCGCAAATTATCTGACCGGCGCGAAACTTAGGCAACGGTCCATGTTCTTTCTCGAGAAGAATAAATGTAAAAATTTTTAATCGCGAATTAAATTTATTTAAATTATCTGTTTTATTCTTCAAGCGTTGATTATCACGATTGTTCTCATTAAAAAAAAACCTTAATATTCTCCTTTTACTCTAAAATGCTTGAAATTTGAATAAAATTGAATTTATTTTTCTTATATTTATTTTATATATCCATACGCGACAGAGAGATTATATTTCAACCCCATCTTTCATGGAGAAAAGCGCGCAGCTTATTCGTCAGAAACAATGGTGGAACTTGGCTGCGTGTTTGCACTTGGGCTCTCAAATTCGCGAACTGCTGGCGGCAACGCTGCAGCAACGGCAACAGCAGCGGGCGAATAAATCGAGTCGCGCTCGGTCAGCCGCCGCGCGCCGTCGAAACGTTCCATTTTGGACCCCCGTCGTTGACGTCTCGTTATTGTGATTACATTCGCGTTTGCGCGAACGTAATCTATATCGACGGCCTTGTTTCGGCCTGCCAGGCTTTTAACCCGTTTACCCGTGCTGGATATGTACACGGACGACGGGGCGTATGGCGCAGAACCCCCGGTCCCGTATCGTATGTACACGCGCACAACACGTTGACGTATGCCGCGCACGCGGATTTTCCGATGTGTCGATTGCGCGAAGGGTCAGACACGCGTGCGACGCGGCCGCGCGCGCGCGCGCTTATATGAGTTTAGAGGCTTGATGAATTACCGTTAACTTGTTTTTTTCGCGGCGATATGTGTGTACACGCGACAATTTGACGATCCGCGCACGACAACACCTCCGAGTATGTACAACCACATTCGTATCATCCCCACACGTGCGTTACTCTCAAATCAAGTCTTACTACGGAGCACGGGAAAAAAAAAACTACTGCGGCAACTGAAATGTTTGACGATCGAGTTTGTTAAAGTGAAATTTTTGTCACAGGATTAAAAAAAAAGAAAAATGTTTCGCGCGGCGACACGGTTGTTTTCGGCCGGTAAACTCGGTGTTTACTATAGTTGCATGGAAATAAAATGCGCGAAGTAGCGCGCGTTTATTATTGCGCTGAGAAATATTTTTTATTCCATGTGTGTTTTTTTTTTTTTTTTTTATCGCGAACGATAAAAGAGAAACGGTCACTCGCACGTTATTATCCCTGTAATACGCCGTTGAATCGAGCGTTGTTGATTCGCTCGCATAATATTGATGGCGGTGTGTTAATGAATAATGATATCAACGATAATAATGCTGGATTTCGCTGAGCATATCGTGTTGCCATTACTGGTATGTAAACTCGCGGTTTACCTCGGCCATCGGTTTGTGATCTGATATTATCCCCGTCCAAGTTTTTATACTACGTTACATATACATACACGTGTATATATATATATATATGTGTGTGTATTCGTCGTATATGCAGTGAATCATAATTTATCCCGTTTACGCGCCGAAATAATAATCGACGAAATAAAATTATTGCGCATCATCGATCGCGCTAGACGCGAGAGACGAAGCTTCCCCCCTCCTCCCCTCCCCATTGAATATCGGCCTGTTCCGTACAATTAAAGAAACGTCTTCAACCGCGCGTGAGTTCTGTTTCATTTATATATTTATCGCAGTCTCATACGTTGTCACAATACAAATTAATACTTACAAAACACATTCAACTTCCATGTGTCCTCCTCTACGCCGTGCTTGATTTTGATATTCTCGGCTCTGCACGTGATAACTTTGTTGTGATGCTGCAGAGTAGGCTGAAACGTCAAGTTCGAACTCGTCGAGTTGCCGTCCTGCGACACCTGCAATAATCGAGAGTGCGACATATTTAATTTACTACCGAAGTCAACATACAGAAGTGAGACAAAGAGTGTATTTGCAATACATTGCATTGTATATTAATTTTGTATTTACATTGGAATTTCTTTTATGCGGGATCTTTCGGATTTTATATGTGGTATCGAAAAATTACTGGCCCCGCGGTCGATATCGACGTTATAATTACGTATTTTAACGCGCCTTATACACGCAGCGTTCATTAATTGCTTTACCGATATTTTTTGCACACGTTTATTATCTGCGTGCATCATGTGGGTAGGAGTAATTAAATCACGGCGCGCGTGCTCTCTCTGTGTATTATTGGCCATATAATATTTAATACAAAAGTATCCACTATCCGGTCGGGAATAAATATGAATGAGCAATCGGCAACAATAGCCCGATTTACGTTCACATTTATATCATTATTCGCGCTATTTCGCGTGTATATTATTTTATTTATGATTTCGTTTACATTACCCTTAGATTATTAATTTCCAATAGTTCGTTTCGTTAAAGTTTTCGTCGCTAATCAGCGTCGACGCCAGATATCGCGTATGTGATAAATGCAGGAACGTGATAACGTGCATTTTTCGACACGACTGTTTCGCGAGGAAAGAACTAATTACACCGGTAATCGGTTTTTTTTTTTTTTTTTTTTTTTTTTTTTTAACGAGCGGCGCTTCGCAATTTTCAAACAATTTTCGCGCGAAATTCCGTGAAAAAATTCGCGGATCTCAGAAGGACGGCGCGTGTGTGTAACAAAGCCGGGTGTAATTATTCGTACTCGTGCTGGGTATCGCGCGTTTGAGGTAAGGGCGTATATTGGGGAGGCTTATAAGCCAAGCGTTAATCCGGCGATAAGTCTTAATGACCGGACGAGTCAGTCCAGGAGGCGTTTATCACTCACCTTCGCAGGTGGTGTAATAGCACCTGGCTTTCACGTGAGTATATTTTCACCCTCGCTCGCTGTTTGAGGCGAATGCAACTTTAACGCGGCACGAAACCGGCTTCTGTATTTACGCAAATGTATACCGCGTGGCTGCTGGGTGTCTTGTCGGAAAACATGTAATTATCAACCGCATGTATATACCACACACGACCACTCCTTTGATACCGCCCTCGCGCGCGCGGCTATTCCTCTCTCTCTTTTTACATGGAAGAATTTATATCTATATCTCTCGCGTCTCATTAAAAATATTAAAATTGCATCCCCGTAGCGCAGTTTCTTCGCGGCGTGATTAAAATCATGTTAATTCCTTGTTAGGAAAAAAAAAAAAAAAAAAACCACGTGCAACATTACCGTTAGGTTTTGTTTCATCGCGGTAAAGCTGGTTATGATAACGCGCGGTGCTTAATCGTAATCTAACTAAAGACCAGAGAAAGAAAGCAACACACTGCGTCTTGTAAATAATCTTATAACGACGCTAGTTTTTCGCGCACGCGCGCGCTCTCGCTATCTTTCGCAAAACGGGGATACGATATTTCTTCGCCGAGCGACGATACCGACACAACCCCCGGAACGCGGGTTTTTTTTTTGCGGATGGGATCGGAAACTTTTGGATTGCAGTGTACGCAACGTGTGTGTGAGGAGCGGGACCGAAGCCCAGAACGAAATTGGCTCGAAATTCGCGCGGCGGTCATAAATCGGCGAAGTCGAATCACCCGCTGCCAACTATACTGTCCACAATCCACCCTCTCTTTCATCCCCTCTCAGTTTTCCTCTCCCTTTCGCGTCTCCCTCTCGTTTTTCCCTCGGTTCTCTCTCGGTTTCACCGGTGCCTCGATATGTCTCTACCGGTACCGAACTTCATTCGACACCGCGATATTATGACGTATAACGCGAGATAGCGCGAACGCGTCAGAACTGGATGCCGGCCGCCTGGCATTGGCCAACAACGTGATCGTTATTTGCGGCGGAAAATATCAGCTCTTTGAATCTCACCGGCCACCAGCCGGATCATCGTCGATCACTCATGCGCTCGCGCGCTCTCTCTCTCTCTCGCGCGCGCGCAATCGAGCCCCGGCGTTATTGCAAAATCCGCGCGTACAACGGCGCGGCGTAACCGGAGCTCTCTCTCTCTCTCTCTCGCGGCGCGCTCATTTTTCATTCGGAAAGTTTTACTGCATCTCGATTATGCACGGAATAGCCCGGCCGAGAGAATGGCCGAGCGGCGAAATTCCTGCGCGCGCCGTGAGAGAGAGAGAGAGAGATTATGTGTGTGTGTGTGTGTATCTTTGCCGTTTTCTCTTATCATAATTTACTACAAATTTCTGCGATCGGAGCGATCTGCATTTTTACGATCCCTGCCTTCGCGGTCACGCGTTTCCGTAATTACCGTTATTTTATGTCAGGAGCTAATGCTCTTTCTCTCTCGAGTAAGTCGTACGAAAGTAAATATATATATATTTAATTTATCGTGTCGTAAAAAAAAAAGATCAGAGATTATTTGCCGTAAATGTAATAATTCTTTTTGCAATTTGAGGGGAAAAGCAAATAGTTACCAAACATTAGTGAAACAATGTGATGTCGTGTGTATTTCGCCATAAATTCCGTATCTTGTTCATTACTGTATCTATCTCGCGCAACATTCGGATCTGTCGTAAACTATCGACAAGTTTGGTACGGATGACGGATGACATCCATCGCTTCACAGTTGTGTGCGTAATATTCTGTCTACATTAGGTAACTTCGTCCTGTTCTTAGGTCAGACAGGGACCCTTAACGTCAATCATCTCGCGACAGTGTTTATACATCTCATAAGCTTAATGTGTGCATCTAAATTAATTAATTGGAGCGGAAAGAGAGAGAGAGGGATGCAGAGTTTGAAGATGTTTGCTCGATTGCGCAGCATCGAACATTTATATATTTATGCGAGCACGTGAAACTATTACACGCGGCGTAGCTATAAAGTATTTTTATACCATATCGTTCTTAAAAAAAAGGAAAATAAAGAGAATTTCACTCGTGAAAAGAGCCAAGTCGTGTACTTCGTGCGATGAGCGATTCGATTACGGGCGTTTGCAGTCTGAACGAGTCCCTTTAAAACTCTTACATCGAGCGGCGTTGTATATCGTGATTCGAAACGCGATTTGGAGGCGGCGGCGGCGGCGGGTCAAAGAATCACGTTTCAGGAAGAGTTCGCCGCGGAAACGCAAGACGGGCGTAGATCGATGGTCCGCCAGAGTTCGAGTACGTAGAACGCCCGGAGTTTCCTCGTCGTCCCGAGCTCTAGTGCGGGGATCAAAGAGCGAGAGAGAGAGAGAGAGAGAAAGACAGAGAGAGGGAGAAACGAAGGCATCGAGAGTTCCGATAAACAGGAGCGAGAGCGGGAGATCACGAAAGCATCGCCGCGCTATCCGGTAATTGCGCTATGGCGTGTCAGAGGGGGAGCTTAATGGCAACGATGCAAATACCGATACCGGCGCTAATGCCGGTGATTTCGTGGGGGGAACGATCGAAGGAGAGAAGCCCGTCTTTGAGCGCCGCGGGGTTCGTGCGTGTTTTTTTTTTTCGGGCTCGTTCTCTTCCCGTCCCGGTGGCCCTGTTTAACCCTCGATGGAATGTCGTCGTTTTTTTACTCGCATTTGGATCGTTTGTGTAAACGCGCGGGAAACGTGCACGCGCATTGGGTCGCGTAACGTGTGTGTTTTTGCCGACGTTGAATCATTCTCGCGAGAGGGGTAGGTTGTGGCGTGACTCTCGTCCCCGAGACGAGAGGGTGTATAAGAGAGTTCCCGCCGAATAAGAGAATTTCGAATACGAGAGAGAGAGAGAGATACGCGATATTGCAAATAGAAGATCGGCGTAACACGAGGAGACGATAATGGAGATCGATCGCCTCGGTATCGATGATACCATTAGCGCAACGCGAAACTAGCTGGCGCGGCGAAAATAGACGCGCGACTAGTATTATTTTGTTTTCTGTGCATTGCACTTCTTTCGCTCGTTTGCTGCATCTCTCGCCGAAAGTAGAATAGAAAATTATTTTACGGTCTGTGCGCGTCGTTTGTTTCCCTTTTCCGCCAACGACAGTTGTCGCGACAACTTTGCCCGCGCGAGCACCGCCGCCGTTTCTGTCCGAAACGAAATATCGAGTGCCGTAATTTTTGGTCGCCCAAAAATCGTGTTGTGCGATCACAAACGCGGAACGAGAGCGCACATATAAAAGTAATTATTTCTAACAAAATTGAATTTGATTTTTTCCAGACAGATCAAGCGCTTTGGGAAAGTTAAAGACAATATTTTATCTCGAAAGAGAGGAAATGCGTATATAAAAATAAATAAAAAATAAGTTTGTTCAGTGAAATCTCTCTCTCTTTTTCTCCTGCGAGAACTTTTGGATTCCATGTCGCGCGATTTGATTATTATTAGCAATATAATAGAGACTTACCGTGTCCGTGTGATTGACGAGCCTGATGTCGTCCATCCACCAGGATATCGCGGCCGCCGGCCTTGAACCGTATGTTATGCAGGTGATGTTGTACGTCCTGTTGGCGCTCAGGGGTGTGTACTCGCTGCTGAGTATCGTCACGCTCAGTGGCCTTACTGAAAGGGCGAGGAAACGATCACAAGAGTGATCTTTGAATGTGAACATAAGAGCGAGGGGGGAGGGAAAGGGAGAAAGAGGGGAGAAGGGTTTCGTTGATGGCGCCTGATCAAAAAGCACGAACAAGAATTGCGGCAGCTGCGGAATTGCGGGTGCTTACAGCGATGGCCGCGGACTTGCACCAGCGACGCGCCCGCGCCCTAATGCGTTTTAAACGAGTGGTACCGCTGCAGTTACCACCCCGAACGTATTGCCGCAAAACCTACACCCTGATAGCTCTCCTCGTGGAGGGCAGTGGCGCGCTCGCTCAGACCGCACCTCTCACAGATTAAAGCCGGGCCGTACATGCGCGCCGTTTCACGTTGATTAATTGAAGCAGGTATTGAATAGTCCGAACAAAATGGAGTTAAGCATCAATCTTTAGTCTGATACACCAGAGTATTACCGCGGAATCGTCGCGACAATACGACGCGTTGGTGGGTTGTCTTTTCGAAAATGTGTTTGCGCGCAATTCTCTCTCGTAAAATATTAGTCAATTGTTTGTTATTTAAATCGATTGAAGATAGAAAAGACTTTAATTACCAAATGTATCTTGGAATCTTATAAAACTAATTAACAATCATCGTACGTAATTTGCGTCAGCTTTATGCATGGGCTTTCAATGTCAGATCCTCACATTGGAATTTTCTCAAATGCCAGAGGTACTTAAAAATCTCACGGTTGAAGTAAACACGCCGAATGCTTGCGCGACATCAAATTGCCTTTCGCCAATGCGTCACTGTAAGTGACGGTATTGACGTCCCGACGCGCGCGCGCGGATAGAAGTGCCAATATATTAGTCGCTCGATTCAACCGCGAAATAAGTCCCGGTGCCCTCACACCACCCGACGGTCCTTCCGTCGGATTTAATCGGCGACCGCTCAGCAAAGGGACGTCTTTCTTCGCTACGACGCCGGTAGATGGGGAGGTGCGAAGACACGACGAAGGGTTCCCGGCTGAAGGGGATATAGATCGGAACGCGAAGGAGGTGTAGACGAAGGCGGAAGAGAGAGATTTTTCATTCAAGCGGCACACCGCCCCGTAGAGTCTGGAATTAAACTTTCAGTACGCCGAACTTTTGACTCCAATGAAAAATTTTCCGCTTCTTCCTTCCTTCCGCCGCGCGTTCGCCATTTACCTTCACCTTCGCCTACCTTAATCTATCGGCTACATACACACACACACACACACACATACACATACACAATTTCGCCCCGGCGTTCCTGTTCAATCGGCATCTCGGTGCTAAAAGCACGATTACCAGCGTAAGCCTCGGCACTCGGCCGTCCCGTACAATCGTGTTGCATATTCGCATCACGCAATTCCGTGTTCATGCGGTAAACGCTCCGTAATTCCTTCCTTGAACGCTATTCAATTTCTGATCTTCACAATCGGTTTAGCTATATCACTAAATCTCGACTGTGTGTTCGAAGCCTTTTCAATAAATACGTATATATATATGTATTGTATATACATGTATATATTTTTTATATATATTTGTGTGTGCACACGTCGCGTTTTATCTTCTCCAGCGGGTGTCTAATAAGTTTTATCTAATGAGTTTTCTCCCTCTCTCTGGTATTTGGAGCATTTTTTCGCGCGAGAGAAAATTTTAATTACAGCCGATCTTGATTTTTCTCTTTCCGTGTATATCTGGCAATGCTCATGTGCAGAAGAGGAAATTTTAATTTCAGACTTCGCGAACTAGTCACAGAAATTAGCGCTCCTTCTTCTGGACCCCCGCTGTTACGAAGCTTATTATGCGGGTCAACCCTTTTTTTTTTTTTTGTTTCTTTTCTACCGGTGTTCCTCTTTTCTTTGTTATGTTTATTATTTCGTTATTACGAAATAAAGCAACGGCACGTTTTTTGCTTCCTCTCGTCGTTACGCGAACGAACCGGGGAGAGAGAAAGAGAGAGAGAGACGTGACCGGGAGCAACATTCTTCTCACGTTGTATAAACGTTCGTCAGCTTTTTCGCGGGTTTGCATTGTATACGCACAGCGGGGCCGGTCATGACGAATAGGGTCGTGCGAATATAAAAGTGCGTCGGTGTCCATTAGATGACCGCCGGGCGTACGTCGTGAATGCGAATGCGTCACGCCGATGATCTAATGGCTGTTTGACAGATGATGCGCGTTTTTCGCGCGCGAGAGCTGGATTTGGACGCGTATAATTCTCTCTCTCTCACTCTCTTTTATATTCTTTCGGCAGATCTTTCTATTCCGCGCGAGATTAAATTTTGATCAGCAGCACATATTTGCTGCTGATTTGTGATTGCTCATGTCTCTGTGAAGAGAAAGATGGAAGTGTGTGTGTTGTTTGAGAGAAGAGAATAGAATTATATATTGAGTTAGCAGAGTTTTAACCGGCGCGTGTTTTGTGCGGACTCGCAAGATAAACGTTTATATATTCAAGTATATCGAGTGCGGTTTGAACGTAATAACGAGGCGCTTAATTGGTCTGTTGTTGTTGCTGCATTGATCCGCGCGTTGTGTATATACTTTCGGAAATTCTGTATAAATTTTCGTAATGAATCTCTTCCCTTCCCTCTTTCCCTCTCCCCTATTCGAAACGAGAAAAAAAACCTCATTTCGTCTCATTAAATAAATTTTTAATTGGAGCTTGTCGAAGAAGAAAATAAACTATTAACCGATAAAGAAGTCGGATAATATATAATGGACGGTATCTATTCCTATCGGTATGCAATTTATTCGATATTACAAAGAATATCGGTAACCGGAGGTTCTCGTAATTAATGTTTCGGCGATAAAAAAAAAAATAAACGCGCAGCTCGTGGGCATCTTCGCGTATATAAGACGATCAGAGTTGGGACGGACAGACATTAAATAACGCCAATAAAGGATGTCAATGAGTATCAAGTGCGATCGTTCTTGGAGGATTTTGCCGGCAAAGGGATTCGATACGGCTCGGATAAGAGACGGGAAAGGAGAAATGGTGGAATATAAAAAAAACGATACTAACGAGATCGGGACGCAAAAAGGAGTTAAAGAGAAAGGGCGGAGAGAACACAGAGACGAAGAGCGAGAGAGAGAGAGAAAGAGCGCGCAAGGGAAAGAAAGAGCGAGTGAGTAACGAACGAGCGGACGAGGTTGAACTTATTGCTATCGCGAATTGAAAATACGTCCGTGCTTAATCCGGCGGGGGCTTACGGTCGCGTTTGCATATATCCCGGCGGTGCTGCCTACTTTTGCCCGGATATCCCGCAGCTACCCGGCGGATAGTTTTTGGCGAGTCCGTCGCGCCATCCGCCGGTCGTTCTCTCTCTCTCTCCCTCTATCTTTCTTTCTCTGTTTACTCGTACTCGCTTTATTACGTTTTCCCGGATTAATGCGAAGTTACGGACAAAAAGATTGTAGGTATTAAATGTACTGGCGCGCGTACCCCCCTCCGAAAAACAGAGCGGCTCCGTATCCGGGCGAATAATGTTATACATGGATCTCCGCTACTCGGGGAGAGGAGAGCACCCCGAGAGCAACGTGCTGCGCAACACGCGCGCTATTTTTTTTTGTTTTTTATTTTTACCGCATCGCGAAAAATGCAAAACGATCCCCCTTTAACGCGAGTCCGCCAGACTGGCAACACCGTGTGTCATTCTGGACAGGGAGCTGTCCTAACATGACACGCCCCGTGAGAGATACCCCGTTAAAATGTCGTTCTCCGCTCATCGTGCCTTTTAACTTTGTCGTTTACATCGCGCGCAGCGCGGCAGAGCAGGTATTGGAATTAATATAAAAAAAAAAGAGAGAGAAAGAAAGAAACACGTCGTCGGGATCGAACAAAATGTATTTTTTTTTCTCTCACGGTAAACGTGTGAAAAGGGTGTGTAACGCGCGCGCGCACAGTTAATGCGCGTTAGGGGAGACCGGGGCTGGTAGGCCAATTTTTCAGTATTTGATTTTTAATAAATTATATGTGCGAGATATCGTTATAATAGTTAGTAC
>QVNV01021988.1:0-11567 GCA_014825455.1 Pseudomyrmex pallidus | reverse complement strand
TCTCTCTTTATTATATTATATATTGTCTATGTTGAGCGATTCGATTATTCCGCGCCATTAATTTAACAAAATTTGCGTTACACCGCGCAGAAACAAAGCGTAAATTATTACCGCGATCAAAATTACCGCACCGTCATTGCGGTCTGGCTCGTTACGAGCGAGCGATTTGCTCATTCTAAAATTCATCATTTAATTATAATGCGTTACAACCGCTGTCACTCCGGCGATAATCCCCGCCGGCTCCGAACCGCATCGGTTCCCCTGGATTTTGCGTGTCGATCGCGCCGATTCGCGCGTAAGTATCGATCCCCGCGTCAACTAACTCGTTGAATGTACCTGGATCCCCGCAGTGTTTGCGAGGGTGTGCTAGAGGCCGAAATTTTATATATTGGATATCCTTCCGGTCAAGAAGTTCGATTTTTTTTCTCGCCAAAGTGTTTCGTTCCAATCTTGTGATTGCGTTGACAATTTAATTGACGGATTAACACATTAATTAATTGAATTGTTGACTTCAGGTTGGTTATTAATAATTTACTTGCATTATATATATTTTATTTCTTGTATATTATACATATTTTTTCTATATTATTTTTATATCAGCATATTATATAAAAATCGATTTGTATAATATATATATTAGTAGATCTATTATATAAATATATTTGTAATATATAATATATTTATTGATATATATTACATAAATGCATTTTTTGTACAAATTCTGAAAATTTGCAGAAATTATTCGCTCGTTTACATTTTAATCAAAGGAAGTTTAGTTTTTATTCAAAAGAAGCTTAATGTTTGTAAAATTTTTATTACTTATTGCGCTCTACACAGTCTTCTCCATTAACGCAACCGCCATTTCTTTTTTTTTTGCGCGCGCGCGTTCTCCGCTGCAGAAGAACATCCGGTCGCGAGACATCTTCCCGCGCATCTCTCGCTGTTATTCGCTCCGCCTCATTTTCCTCCTCACAAATGGATACATCGACGTCCTTTTTTCTCAAACGGCAGTCGATAAACTGTTTGGAATGTTGTCGAAAGTTGTAACGAACGCCAAAGTGAAGTTGCTACTGCGTCTCCGATTCTCGTGGCTCCCGCGAACTTTCGAATACCTCTCTCTGTCCAGGCAAAAGTTTAAGGAGCTTTTTGCAGTTTCGCGCTCGATCGACGCGTACTTTTCGCGGGGAGGGGGAGGAAAAAAACACGAATAATCCGACACACATATTCTCTAACGAATCGGGATTCGATATTCTCTCGGTGAAACATTTTAGGAGAAGCGCGCGCGCGCACGCACACACGCGTGTACGAGCCGGCTTGTTTATAAAAAAATATTGTAAATCAAAACTTTGTTAAAAACGTCAAGAATGTAATGGATTACGGCTCTGGCTTTTCAGTTAGGATCAAGTGGCCCGTGTCGTCGACGCGCGTAATGGAAAATATTTTTACGTAATTCTTCGCGCTCGGCTCGGATGACATTCCTCGAACGTTCGTATTTTTTATTTCCAATAAATAAAATAAAATAAAAAAAAATACAAGTAACAAAAAACACCGCGGGAAGTAAAAGTGGTTTTAATTGCGCGCAGTTGTTTAACGATTGGCAATTACTCCGCGATTACCGCCGCCGCCCTTAAGTGCCGGACCGGGGGGGTGTGTGTGTTCATCTGTTTAGCGGGACCTGCGCCTTCGTTATCTCCGTCGCTTCGACCACGATATATCGTCATTAGCCGTCACGCATCGTCTCGCAATACGCACACGCCCGTTAATTAACGCGGACCTTACGTTTCTTCCAAATAAATTTGCTCGTGGCTTCTAATTAACTCGAACGCGCGTTCGGTTGAAACGCACGTTCGGATAAACCATATGTATGTATGTGTATTCGACGAAAGCTTCCGCGGGAATGTAATTTCTTAATGCGACAACAATTACGTGTGACGTGTCAACAACGCGCGGGTCGCGAGCGCGTGTAAATAAACAAATTCCAAATGGAAACAAGGATCAAGCGAGGAAAATCGTTTCGATCGCGCGCACGTCTCTTTTTCCGCGTGTGATTACTTCGTATTTTTAATTAAATGCTACGTTGTAGAAATTACAAAGTGTCACTTTTTTCCATAATGTCAGCTGGGAATATATCATCTTAAAATGCCACGGATCACGCGTAGGGATGTGCGTAGGTACGCGAAAAAAAAGAAAAAGTTGCCATTAAAAACTCGCGCAGAGCCCGAGTATCGATGTGTAATCCGCGTTTTGTTTTTCGACGTCACTGCGTTGCTAGCATTAAATTGCGTCATTGTTATTATTATTATTATTATTTTTTCTAACGCAGAGAAGAAGAAAATTATTCCGGGAGATACGTTTTTTTAGCGCAACGTCGACAAGTGACAGTGCGGATTAAACGCTCTTTTAAACGCGAGAGAGCCATAGACGGGGGAGGGGGGGGGAATTGTCTTATCTCTTAAACGCGGCGTGCATAATGTACAATCGCGTTTTTCCCTAATTCCGCGTTGTTAAATTTCCGAAAGTCCTCTCCCATCGGTATGTCTCAACTCTTCGGAGCCGCGGCTGTAATCTCTCGCGACGGTAATCCACGTTTGATAATCGAATTTTCTTTCGCGCGAGCTACTTTTATTTCCGGACATATCAAGTTCTCTCGCTAAGAGATATCGCGAGAGTTATTAAAACCGCGTTTCTCTCTCGTTAATTTGCCGAAATGTCTTCTCTCTTGTGCAACCGCGCAGAATAAACCAATCACACAGAGATATGTATTTTATACATTTCTCCATGTAAAAATTTAATTTTTTATAATGTTTTGTGTAATTAACTTTACAATGATATTTATCTGTAATGATTATTTTACATAATTTACATGCAAATATCGATCAGATGTGCTTCGAGTTTTGTCGGAAAAAAAGCGCGCGAAAAATCGCGGCGGCGTCACGTTCGGCGCAACGTCGTCTTTGTGGTTTCTCCGAGGAAATCCGTTTTTCACGCAGATTTTTCGCAAAATAGTACGCGGATTTTAAGTTGCTTTCCATTTAAGCGCTCCGAAGCTCTGAATAAGCTGCAACACGTATAAACAACCTGTGGAAACGCGCGCGTTGCTGCACATCTCGCTTCTCCCCCCCGCCCTCCCCCGCGTCGTCGTAACGATTTCGCAGAACGAAAAAAAATAAAGGGGGAACAAAAAGAAAGATAATCCTCACGTTGCTCATTGTCGGTGCAGCACGTGCGCGCAAAACGTTCCGTCGTCGTCGTCCGGCCGTCGGATTGCGCGCTGTTTGCGGAAAATCTGTGCGCGCGTGTCGATCGTGACGCGCGCAGAGATCTGCGTGTGCATTCGCGACGAACGGCGCGATTTCGCAAGACGCACTTGACGCAAAACCAGGGACGGATCTGAAACATTTCCAACGCGACACTCATCCGCACGCAGTTTGCAGTTTTTTTTTTTTTTTCGAAAACGAAATCGCGATAATTAACGGTTCCGCTCGTGCGCGCCCAAGACGGTAGTTTCGGCGTTCGCGCACGTCGTTTCTTCTCCGTTAATTAATTTCGGTCGAAGAAATTACGTACGCAATTAAGAAATGTTTCTCAACAAACGTGTGTGTCGTTCCATAAATCGTCAGACACACCAACGTGTGCGGTATTTTTAAGGTTCGGATTTTTGTCGATGACAAAGTTTCGTTTCACTTGCGCACATGGAAATTTGTTAATTTAATTTAGTTCTTACAATTTATTTTGTTACGTACGTATCAGACTCTATATGTTTTTTAAGATAAAAGAGAAGAGAGAGAGAGAGATTTACTTTTGCAACAACGCAATTGGTTTAAAAGCCACCTGAAAAACAAAGATTGTTTCGTCAATTTTTTTCCACTTTGGAAAGCGCGAGCCAGACGAAATCTCTCTTAATTGGTCGCGGAAAGAAAAAAATCCTTTACGGAATTCCCACAAAAAGAGAGAGAGAGAGAGAGAAGATTATTTTACTCTTTTTTAAACGACGAAGAGATACAACGCCGCACGTGCGTCGAATGTATTTATTACCGGACACGTTGTATTGACGTAATCGACATAAACGACATCACGTCGTTGTCGCGCGAAACATTTTTCCGAAACGTGTTTCCGAGAGAAGAAAATTCGCGGAGCGAATTACCTTCCCCCGCGGCACTTGTTTGTGGCTCAGTCTCAACGGAGGGATAAAACAAAAAAACCCGAGCTCTCCGATATCTCCGACTAACGTTACTCGCGCACAATGTTCGCGAATATGTATCAATTAACACGCGCCGGTCCGGCTCGTGCGTGCGACGTGCGCAATCGCGGATAGCGACAAGGCACACACATATACACGAACATGCGTACACACACGCGCGCGCTCCTCGAACGCGAATTTTTGCCGCGCCGCTTGTCGGTAGCACCGGCTAATTTTACCGCGTGGATCTCGCCCATGCAAGTGGAACGCAGTAATTCCCCAATTTACGGGCGATTTATGCAGCGAAACGGATTCCCCGCGATTCTCTCGATCGACTTCGCTTGATTGCGAATGCCTCGTAGAGATCGCAACGTCCGTCACAAACGTCTGGCAAATTTAAACTTGAAAAAAGTGTGACAGAGAGACTTTATGTTGTGACAAGAAATTACAAATGTTAAGCAACACGTAATGTGTCTTACGCGCGCGTGTAAACGTAACAAGGCGCTGTTTTGAAACGCGTTTCGAAACGATTTAATCGCGAAGAGGAGACGAAGTTAAAATCGAATTATCCGCCGAGGAACCTAACCGGTCGTTCCACAGTTGCATTAGCAAGTTGTAAAATATTTCTTTTTGTTTTTTATTAAAGAGAGACTCGCGGAGAGCGAGCCACGGGATGTTAGAAAAAAGCGAAAGGATTGTATCTGCATATTTCGCGGATCGCGCGCGCTTTCAAGATAAAACATCGCAACAACAAACGGGGGGGGAAAGGGCAATTATTTCTTGTTCTTCTTCTTCTGGTTTTAAATTCATGCGAGTTAATTGCTAATAATCGCGACGCAAAAATAAATCCAAAGCCTTTTAAACCCGCTTTCATAATTAGAGGCGTAATCGTTCCATAAATAAATAAGCAAGGCCACGGTGTGTGTGCGCGTACCTATATTCGTGCATATTCGATTTCTATTTCTGAAAAGCAGAGGAGACATCGATGACCATCTTGTTTTTTTTTTCCTCGCGCTCTTTGTTCCTTGCGTCGTGTATGTATAAAATTTAATTTTACACACACCGAGGAGGAAAAACGCTATCTCGCGACAACAAAACGATTTTTATTTCATTCGAGAAAACTGTTTATTCGGCTGGCGAGGTATTTAAAACGTCACCTCTATTCTCGTTATTCGAAACGTCTATTTTTTCAATTTAAATATTCATTACGCGCTCGTACAAGAGACTGTGTAATTTTTAACCAACTATTTTTATATTTTAAGTTTATAGAATATTTACCAGAGTGCGATTAGAAAAAAAAAAAACAATATACTTCAATCAATAATTGATGGTATATACATTTTATCAAAGCGGCATTTAAACGCGTAGGAAATGACTCGCTTTGCGTATTTGTTTAAAGTTAAACAGCCTTTGTTTAATTAAAATAATTTCTTCCACCGAAAAGCGAGAGTTTCATAACAAATATAATTACTTGAATTAAAACGACTTTTCTCTCGGTGATTTTTCGAAGTCTGCGCTGCGATGCAAATTTTTTTATTTTTTACTGCGAAGGACTTGGTGTTTTTTCCAAAGACGACGCGAATTTTCACGCGCGGGACGTGAAGTATTTTCGTATACGCGAAAAGGTGACGCAAGAGCGAGCATTTACAATGCGAAACTCTCGCGCATTGTAAATCGCGCGTGTGCATATCATTCCCGTAAACGGATTGACCCAAAGAAAACCTCTGAAATGACATAAATAACGGCAACCAACGGCGTGGGCCGGTATATCGACTTACGTAACAATGCACGAACGGCGTTCGCGCCGTTAACGTCGCGCCGCGGGGAAAAAAAAAGAAATTTTGCAGGAAGATTAAGCACACGCGGTGGGAAGAAGCAAATAATCTCGCGCCGAACGTACACACGCACACACACACGGTTGTGTCTCTCGTCGCGTTGCGCGAACCCGGAAAATAGAAGCGCGAAGACCGGGAAAAGTTAGAAAACGTTCAAAGTCCGTTTGGTGCGTACGTACATACACACCGATGGCAGCATATCGATCGCGTGGTTATCAGTGTGAAAGTTTTTTACGACGAGAAAATCGTAGATAAAAGAAAACACGACCGAGTGTCTGAGACATCCCGTGCGTATCTCCGCTTGTTGCTTCTTTTCGCGGCGCTAAAAATAATTTTTATCAGAGAGGAAAAAAATACTGCAGCATGCAAATACGTTGTTTTCTATTTTTCTGAAATGTTTATTGTAAAAAAAAAAAAGAAAAAGCCATTGAGTATCGCGAATACCAATCTGAGAATAAGTTTTTCCAATTCGCAAGAAATGGAATGGAAGAAATTCGTAACAAGTGGAAAAATGCGCGTCGATCTTTTTCGGAGATAAGGTGCTCTCGATGCTCTTCTTCGGAGACGCTGATATCGTCACAGTTGATCGCCACTAACGCGATATACACGCGAGCTTTTGCGAAATCTGAGAGATAATATTGAGAATATCGCTTACTTTTATCGACACTCTTGCGGTCGATGCATAATTAGATAAAGATGGGAAAAGATTCTTTTCGTCACAAGCAAACATTTTGCGATCTGCAATTTCTACGTTTCCCTTGTCTCAACTCAATTGTTAATTGATTAAACGATATTGGTGAATCAATTTCTTCTCTCGCGCCCGCCCCTACTACCGTAGACTTTTGCCAGCTTCTTTCGTTCCGCGAAGATTATGTTACTGTCAGTCACCGGTCGGCATTTGTATGCGCGGTGTCGCGCAGCTTGTGCCAAAGAGGAGGAAAAAAACAGGTGAGAATTGAATCACCGGAGACTCTGATGTATCTCTTTTGAAAACCGCAGGAGAATTGCCAGGTGTAGGCCATGTAAAATTCGATAATACGCGCTGCATCTACGTAATAGAAAATAATAAAAATATATTATTTTCTCTATATATTACATAGATACTCTATGTGTAGATTTTTATGTATATCAAATTTTAGATGAACTATATATGAATAATATAAAATTTTATATAAAACATATACAAATCTAAAAAATATAAAATTTATATATAATATATGAATAATTTATATAAAGAGTGGAAAACGTATACGACGATGAGAATAGAAATTTTAAAGGAATAGTTTCTAGAGTCGATTTTGTGTTTAAGATCGCGCGCCGCGGCGCAGCTTCATCGTTCGGGTTCGTTCTACGGGCGTACGTCGTAGATATGTACATCCACTTTGGGGGGGCTCTTAACTTTCGCTATTAAGCGATTTCGCTGAAACCAGTACTTGTAAGTTCGCAAAGCGCGGCGAGAGAGAAAAAGAGAGATAGAGAATCCGCTAGGCTACGCGGTGTTTATCGCGCGGAAAAAGAGCGGCGAGCCGCAGCGACGTTTCGCGTCGCCGGACCTTCGTCAGATTAAATCGACGATTTCTGTATCCGCGAGTATGTGTGTGTGTGTGTGTGATAAACTGCCTACAAGCGTGAGTGACACGGGAATTCGTTGTTTTTTTTATGTTTAATACGGCAATATTCTCCCTCCCCGTCGCAGGATCGCGCGATGCAACGTGCTTCGTACTCGACATTTACGTGCTCGTACAACAACTATATCGGACGCAACTGCGTGACGTGCGATTATTGCAGGAACGTGATAAAACTGCAGGCTTAAGCCGAGAAAGTTGTTTAACGTTGTTCTCTTTATGGATTTTTTTTTTTTTTCACGGACTTGTAACACACTGAAAACTTTATTACGAACATGAATAAATTCTAAATAGTAGGTTGCAGAGTTTGTAATATTTTTACACATTATTTATATAATATCGCGTATTTGTGTGTTGCATAAATTATTTATATAATATTGTACTTACATCGTACGTTGCGGCCGGTATTCTCTCATAGTCGAATATTACAACATTTCAACATCGTCTCAAACTCATCGTCTTCGGATGTTCCGTAAACAATAGAACGGCTCGTGCAACGTGTTGAGACGAACTTGAATACAAAATCGATGTAAAAAAAATACCGACCTGCGCGTTATGTATTTCGTAATGTATTTTATTACATTTATATTTATTTTTTACACGCACGACTGGGGGACAATCGAACTTCTAGTTAGCACCTTCTCAACAATCGGAGCTTTGTTTCTAGTTGTTAACAATTTTGTCTTACGGTCGCTCTTTGCTCTTGACGTAACAGTATGGGATTGATTAAGATTTTTTACGGTTTATTTTAGAATCCTTTGAAAAATTGACGGGTCCTTAAAACCGGGGGAACTCGTTGGGCGCTCAAAGTGCCCGTCATTCGGTTCGTTCTTCCACTCTCTCGTAAACGTACAGAATGATAATGTTATTTCAGGCTTAACGTAAATAAATCTTATCTCCCGGGGGAGGTCGTGTGCGATATTTGAGAGCATTAGACTCGTAAACATATCGATCGATATTCGTGCGCGAAGCGGGACGAGACTCTCTCTCTCGTTACATCGTCAATGAAAAAAAAAAAACTTGAGTTGACGCGAATTGGCAAGTACAGTTTTATCGCGTCGGGCGGATCTGGCGCCGTTTCCGGCTATAAACAAAAAAGAAAAAAAAAGCAAGTTTCGCAGGTTCCGGTAACAAGCGACGTTATAGCCGTTAAAACGATGAAATCAATGCGTAACGACCGTGCCGGCGCTATATTTAGCCGCGGAGCGAGCGTACAGGTAATTCCTATAACCGTACCGGCGCATTGACAGGTGCAATTTATCCGAAGCCTGAATGCGCGCCGGACCTCCGTTTTAAAGCGCTGGGAAAACTGATTATTCCTCTACGACGTCGGATTCGCGATTTACTCGTCGATATACGCGGTCTCGCGGAGATCGAGCGACGTCACAAAGGAAACGCGCAAAGAAGATTCTTTCTCTCGATTTCCTGCCGCGAATTCGCTCCTATTTGTAACAAACAACGGAATCTGCGCTCGAGATGTCGTTCATCTGAATCAAATCTCCGAGAGAAAGATCCGAGGTAAACGTCTCAATGACCGGGTTCACATTTGTCGAATAAATAACACTCGGATGTCAAACACAACGCAATTCTCGGCGTTTTAAATATTCGCCAATCTTAAAAATCGATTCCCTAATTTAATGACATTTCGTTAAAATCATTTCCCTCGTAAAAAAAAACAACGTCGGGGGTGGCACTTATCAGGTCATTGGGACGCTCACCTTGCGTCGGAACTCGCAGAGTCGGGTGCAACGAACTTCGCATAATCTCTCGCAAGATTAATCCGTAGTAAAATATTTTACTCTCATTGGGGATGAGGAGAGAGGGTGGGGAAGAATAATTTAAACCGAGTTTTGGACGTATCGTGTGCGCACGGCGAAAAACTCGGGTCACGCGCCGCGCCGTAATATCGCGGGGGGGAAACGTCGGGGGAGGGGGAAAGGGGGAAAGGGGCACATCGAGCGAATCACGCGAGTATCGTGTGTGCGACGGGGTACCCACCACGCCAGCACGCATATATCGCGGATATCACGCGAATGCACGTTTACGCGAGAATATAAACGCTTCGACGTAATTATATGTGTGTGTGCGTGTTTCGCGCGGGGTCACATGCTCGCGCGCGCGCATGTTCGTGACACGTGCGTGCACGGCAATTCACGCATTGCGGCGGCAATAAATAATCGAACACCCGGGATAAGGAATAATAAAAGAGGAAAGAAAGATAAGCGCGTATCTCGCGCCGCAGTCAGCTGATATCAGCGGATCTCCGTCGGATACGCTCGGATGCGGCCGCGGCATTAAGTGTCAAGCGGTAAACATGCGCATCGGCAGAAGTGCGTTGGTGGTTTATAACGCGCTGCGATACGCGCGTCGATATACAAACGCCGCGCAAAACTAAAGCGCAACTCTTGAATAATACATCGCGATTATTACGTGTCGGGAAATCGCGCGCTCCCCCGTCATTCACTCCTCTCCCCATTGAACGGTCTCGCGAAACGGTAACGCGGATAAGATCCCGATTGACCGGACGTTATTGAAGAAATAGAATAATTACAGAACGTGCAAAACTATTCAACGTGATATTTTCAATATTTTTTTGAGATTTAAATATTATTTCCTGACTTTGCATATTTAAAAAATTTGTGGCAATTGTTTCTTTGACAAATGCACGTTTGCTCGTCCGATCGTTTTCGGACGCTTATCTCAGAATATGCAGAAAATAAGGAAAAAAAAAACAACAACGAAAATCCTTTCCCAACGGAATGTTGACACACGCGCGAGCGTTTTGTCGCGATGAAAAAAAAATAAATAACGGAGTTTGTGCAGAACGGAATGATAAGAAAAGAAACATTCTCTTTTAATCTTCTTTCCTTTATCTCGAGAACGGTGTCTCAAATTTTGTGCCGCAACTTAATTACCCTGAGATCGCGAGTGATATATTATCACACGACGGATATTATCTCGCGCGTATATACCTACTTATCGTCGGTAAGTGTATTATTAACAGGTATATATTGTTCACTCTACCGCATTTATCCGCGCAATCGTGATAATCGCGATATGAATTTTGGGACGTTCTCTCAAGTGATGAAACACTTGCGGTATTCGAACGCAATATTCGAACGGTAGCCGAAGCAATCGCCTGGGCCACGCGACGCGATACTCTCTCTCGGTAAACGTTAGCCAGAGAGAGAGAGAGAGAAAGAGAGAAAACCGACGCGGAGAGTGCAGGTCTTTCTTATATAGCAGGGTTGCGGGGTGCAGTTCAGACATGGGAAGTGAGCATTACTGCCTGAGGTGGAACAATCATCAGAGCAACTTGCTGGGTGTGTTCAGTCAACTGCTGGAGTCGGAGTCGCTGGTGGACGTGACACTGGCGTGCACGGAGGGACCGTCGATACGCGCACACAAGGTAGTCCTCTCCGCGTGCTCCAGCTACTTCCAGGCCCTGTTCCTCGACCACCCGAACCGCCACCCCATCGTCATCCTAAAGGACGTACGTTTCGCCGAGCTACGTACCCTCGTCGACTTCATGTACAAAGGCGAGGTAAACGTCGAGTACTGCCAGCTATCGGCCCTCCTCAAGACAGCGGAGAGCCTCAAAGTTAAGGGTCTAGCGGATATGACGAATATCAACGCGGCGGTAGCATCTAGGGAAGAGCAGCAGCAGCAACAACAACAGCAGCAGCAGCAGCAACAACAACAACAGCAACAACAGCAGCAGCACACAAGTGGCTCCGACACGTCGCGGGAGCATCATCGAGAACGAGAAAGAGACCGGGAACGGGAACGAGAACGAGAACGAGATCGAGATCGAGATTGCATAAAAGAAACGAGTAGCAAAGACAGGGAACGAGAGTCAAATGTCGTCCCCGGGATGTCGAGCGGTGCTAAGGAATGCGAGCAGCAGCAGCAGCAGCAGCAACAACA
>QVNV01021985.1:0-20971 GCA_014825455.1 Pseudomyrmex pallidus | reverse complement strand
AAGTATGTGTAGTGAAATCGGAAAGTCGCTCGTTGAAATTAACAAAACAAAATAACGTACGCGTTTACTCTGTTCCGAATAAAAATTGCAACTTTCTAAATCGACGTATTACCGCGCGCGGATTGTGCGACATCCAGGAACATGAGAGTCTATTACGACATCTAATATTGTGTTACGCGTAGATATGTATTGTTTTTTTTTGTTTTGTTTTGTAGTTTGGAGATCGACGGTCTGGTCTCTTTTCTCGGTTCCGCTCGGAACAGGCGATGTTCCACGTTTTATCCCACGTTGTTGAATTGCACAATGTTCGCGGTCTCCGCGGAACATTACAAAGTCGCCGACACGTTGGTGTACAGGTTTGACAAAATACGACAGACACGACGGAATTAATTGCGTGTAATACAATTAATCAGTCTGGGATTATATTACGTGTTTCTTTCCTCAGAGAAACCATGGAGCATCTATTGGATTATCAGTCGGAATGCGTAATTCGTCCTCGCATCTCCGCGATTTTCGGCCTGCATCGTATCAACGACGCGTTCGAATATTGCACGACGATGCCGAGCGGAAAAGTGTTGATTGATATGAAGGATCGCGATCGACTGACTGTATTTGACGTGTGTGATAGCGATGGATTGTAAACATTATGGAAAATAAAAAAATGTTCGCAGTCAAAATCGATTTTAAATCAGCACAAACGCACCGACATCATCAAGCATTTGTGATTTGCGACTTTATCAATGTGCAAAATGTATTTAACATAAATGTAATTGTACGCAAAATGTTAAATTCTGAAATTGACATAAATCTAACACACATGTGGAAATGTTTTATAAAAATAATAACATTAATTGTTGTTGCACGTTGTGTGTTAGCATTGGTTGATAATTAAGAGATTCTACACGTGTGGTAAGAATCTGTTCTATTCTGGCGGCAACGGATAAAATAGATTCCGATGTAGTGAAAATGTTTCAATAAAAAAAGGTTTGATAAAAATATATAATAACTTTGCAAACAGACAACTAATGCAAAAAGAGAGCAAATTGACATTTTCCCGAGACAATTGTAACAACGTACTCACCACCATATATATAAAATCATTTTATCTCGTTTGTGTCTCTCGCGTTCAGCGAGATGACACTTTGCCGCGAGATGGCAGCAGGCAGCGCGAAAGCGCGTGCATCAGGCGCGGCGATGCACCTTTTGCGGCCGGCGCAGGCCGAAAGTGGCAGCGCGTGTCCGTCCTCGGTTCTGTGTGTCGCGTTCTCGCAAAATTTTCCCACGTCTCCGCGTTATCGCGAGTGCGTGTATCATCCCTCGACGATCCCGGCGCATCCGCGCGGTACATAACTCTTGTCGCGAGTACCTTGTTCGCGTTATTCGCTCTGGCCGCAGACGGGTAATCGTTATCGCGAGTGTCGCGAGAGAGGGAGAAGGAAAGAAGGAGCGTGTTATTCGCGGAAGCGAAAGACAGAGAGAGAGAAAAAGAGGACGGAGCGCGAGAGTCGAGACGCGAAGGACGTAACGTCGTTTTGCACAAACAAAGTCGCGGCTCGTCGAATGAATCGTGTCGCGACAACTCTTCCGACGGATTTCTTCTCGCCTCTCTCGTCGTTGACGTTGTCGTCGTGTAACCGCGTCCTCTCCCGTCGCCATCGCTCGCGCCGACCTTTCCGCGACACGACGGCGCGACGTTCACGACCCGGATTAGTTACATGCAACCTGTTGTTTTCTCCCGCAACGCGCTTTACCGCTGACACGCAGCCGTGCTGACGAGCGGCGGCTGTGCTTGCGAGCTGCGACGACGTGCGACAGCCGACGTGCTGGCGGCCGACCTAACCTCGCGACCATCCCGAGAAGAATCGCGCTGGCTCGTCGACGCTGGGAGCTGACGGCAGTATGAACGGGTGAGTCTGCAATAGATTATAAATGAACATATACCGTCCTCTTGGCCGCGGTCTAGTGTCGCAAGACGTCGTGCGAGAAAGAAAGAGAGAGAGAAAAAAGAGCAAAACAGCGAGAAGGAGAAAGAGACAGTGAGGTAGGGAGAGAATGACAGATAAATGCGCGCGTGAGTGGGACAAAGAGAGAGAGTGTGACGATGTCAGAATGCTGGATTGTAAGAAGAAAAAGAGGAAACGTAACATCGATTTACGATTGTTCGCAGAGCGAGAAAGGTTATCGGTCGTGAGACAGAGAAAGAGAGAGAGAACGAACTAGGAGAATGAAAGGAGCACGAGCTTTTCTTTATCACGTGTCGCTTCTCTCTCGCTCTTTCTCGTACCTCTTTAATTCGTGAAAGGTGCACGTGCGTAGCTCGGCATCCAGCTGCGCCGCGATCGCATGCAGTGTGTATGTGTGTGTGTGTGATTTCGCGCGCGAGATAAAAAGAGAAAAATCTTTCGGGATAAAAATGAAGAGAATCGAGCGGCGTCAGATTATTTTCGCATCCTCGCGCGATTCGATTTGATCGCTTCCTCCTGAATATGCGCGTTTTATATAATTGTTATTAAATTAATTCTCGCGAAGTACAGGCAACGATATTTTCCGGCGCAAAGTCGCTTTCGGGACTTGTAGAACGGAAATCGGAAGCGTATATTATGAAATATATCGCGATACAGAGAGAGAGAGAGAGAGAAAGAGCGCGTATATTTATACGCCCCGAATGGAAAGTCCGAGCTTTTAGTTCGTGTTTATGAAACTGCTTGCTTTCCCACACATTTTATGAATAATATTCGATTACACCATTCGCGCGCAACATAGTATTCAATATGGCGTTTATTCCGTGCCGTTGGCCTCCAATGCGTTTTGCTCGACAAGCGAGCGCGCGCTTCCGCAACCCATTTAACTTAGATTTCATCGCGGACGCAACGTGTAAAATACCATGTTTCGCAACATTTCTGATAAATTCGGAAAACGCAGATTGCTTCTTTCTCTCTGTGGTCTTCTCGTATTCCTTCGATCCTCAGAGTTTTCTTTCTGCGAATTGTGTTTGATTGAAAAAGTGGTGAAAGATCCGCACGCGTTGATGCTTCGCGCGCAAAAGTGCACATTAGGTGCTTGCTAAGTGTGAAAATCGCGAGAAGAATGAACCGAGAGGAAAACTATCGGAAATTCGTTAACGAGCGCGCGTTTCTCTCTATTACAATTTTCACGTTCACGAAAAATACCTGGGATTTCGATTACACTCGCGTTTGATTAAACTCGCGTCTCGTCGCGTTTCCGATTTTTCAATTTCGAGGACCGTCGGGGGTTTTAAAACTCTATTGTAGCTGCACTAATGAAAAGCTTATTGTTCGAAAGAACAACAAGGCGCGTACATATATCGCACGCGCGTGAAATATACGATTAACACACAGGCGAATCCCGAATAATTTTTTTGTTTTCCCGAACAATTTATCGGAATTTCGTTTGTTGCATTTGATAATTTAATTCCTTCGCTCGCAGAAAATAATCTCGCGATTTTACGCGACGGTAATTCTGCGCGAGGAAATTTCGCACTGCAGTACCGATCTCTCTCTCTCTCTCTCTCTTGCGTAAAAATTTCACGTAATAATTTCGAGAACTTATAGAATCGACTCTCCCATCTCTGCGCGGTCATCATCGCGCAATTTCGTTTCGAATACGCATTTTTTTTCGCGCACTTTTACGTACTCGCGCACGTGGGTCGCGCCGGTTACCCTTCGGTCGGTATTCAGCCGCGCGCGGTAACTTCTATCGCGCCGACAAACGGGTGGGTTTTATCAACCCACGGTCACATCAAATTCGATCACACGCCGCCGGTCGTCGTTCGCCCGCACCTAATATCGTTGGACGATAAAAGATCCTTTTCCCACGGCGAAAATTCTTTCGCGGAAACTCTTTAATCGCAATAAGTTACGAGGCGGTGATCGAACGCGCTTTTAATTTAATTAAATCGACTCAATTCGTCGACGTGACGATGACTCACGCGCCGGATGATAAATTAAAACGCCGCGCCCCCGTCGTCGTTAAAAGCTTAATCGTACACGCGGCGGCAACCGCTGCACTCGTCTCGCACATGGGATCTTCTAAGCCGGAATTAGATTTTCCGGTATGCTCCGAGAGAGAAAGAGAAAGAAAACATGCAATAAGATGTTGCGAGCCTCGCGTCGGCAAGTGGACGATTCGCTTCATCGGATTCGTGGATTCGCGCCAGGGACTGTGATTTACACCCGGGAGGGAGAGAAGAACCCCGCGGTGTCGGCGGTTCGCTTCATCGGATTCGTTTCAAACGGCGTCTTGTGCAGTTTCCGTACACGTTTTTCTTCTTGCTGACGTCTCGCTGGCGATAACCCCGTCCGCGACTGTACTCGAAAAGCGGAAAATCCGAACGCAGGATCAGACTCTACGACGGATTACATAACATATATGTCGCGCAAACGTCACGTCGTCGAATAGAGATTTTTCACGAGTTACTCATATTTCCGCGCGAGAACTTTTTCGCGCGGCGCGGAATTCGCCGCGAACTGTATTTGCGCTTCCCATAGAATCGTGTCACATAGAGGAATTCACATTTTCGTGCTCGTGAAATGGCTCGCAAAAATGTGCGCAACCAAATGTGCCCGCGGAAACACGTTTCGCACGCGGAAGACTCCGGGGTCCCTCTCTCGTGCATTATGGATTGGCACTTCGCCGATGAGTCGAAGCTGATAATACTCTTTACATTGTCGATACAATCGAGGTCGCGCGCGTTCTTTTTCGCTTTGTTACACGAGAGCATTGCGCTCCCGCGCGGTTTTACACCTTTTTGACGGAGAAAGAGTCCGCCGGAGGAGAGAAAATTCAATACTTTTCGAGGCTCTTTTTTGCGGATATTTAATTTATTAAAAATAAAAATAACGAAATCTCCATTTCGCGATATAAAATGGAATATACCGATAAACCGATTGAAACGCGCACGTTTTGTCTGTTGAATTATCATTCGAGACGTATGTGAAATATATACACGTATGCAATCTCTTCCGAGAATCGTCGCTGTGCAACGTTGCGTATTGAAAGCACATACATATCGTCCGTTCGCGTATCAATCTTGTATATATACGCGCAATGACACCAACGTCATTAACGTACACACACGCGCGAACCGAATGCAAGGCGGAGGTTTACCGCGGTCTATCTTTGATATTATGTTTCACTACGTGGTGGTCGTTGAGAGGCTTGATGGCAGTGCTTAATCAGATGATTCGCGGGAATTATCAGATACCAGAGATCTTATTAATTCGCACGACGTTGAAACACACCGCCGCGGAAAATTTCTCCTCGTTCGCACATCCGGCTCTTGAAATGACAATAAAATTTATATTCAAGATAAGCCACCGCGAATCGATTACTGGTAAAATTCTTTCAAAGATGGTATAGAAATCGATCTTCCGTGCTGCACGCGTTAACCACACAAATCGAATACGGGTGAAAAAAAAAAAGAACGATTCGTCGCAAATCTTTTCTGAACCGTTCCGAGTTCAATACGCCGCTGAAACTGAGCGCGTCTAATTTAAAATCTGATTAAAGCTTACGATCACAACACGGGTCGCGGTTCGTTCACCTACACGCCATCAGCATCGCGCACACATATCGTTTCGTCATGCGCCGCGTGCTTTCACGCCGCCCGTTGCGTTGCACACGCCAACGCAGTAACACACGCGCCTTTCTTCGGCGTGCGTATATACACATACGGAGCGTGTGCGTGCCGACGGGTCAAACTTCACGCATCGCCACAGCTTCATAGAACGGCGAGAGCCTGGTAGCGATGGTAGTAAATGCACAGAGCCCGCATGTGCGCAGCGGTAGCGCGCCCGCATTTTGCCCGCTATCGACACGCTCATCGAACCGCGTGCACATGCGGCTCTCTTCTCTGCAACGGCACGGTAAATGCTTATCGGACCCGGACCTGCGCGCGCTTGATGATAATTAAAATAGACAAGACTGCGCGATGGCGCGCGCAAATATCTCGAGCGACCATCAACAACCGTCATCATCAGCGATCCGCCGCCGATACCGTATTTGGCGACGTTCCTGTATGTTGTAACAGCGCGGTCGGTGTTCTTTGTCGTCTGCAAAATATTGCACTGGCGCAAGTGATAGTTTTTTTTTTTTTTGCGTAAAATTTATAATCTGGAGATGCGCACGCAGTCTCCTCCTGCCTTTAATAATGTAAATAACGCGTTTCTTTCTGAGAAAAAGCTCTCGAGCTTTTCTACGTTGCTGTGCGCCGCGAGGAAAATACAAACGAGCACTTTGCCTTGCACGCGGCTTAATTTTTGAAAATTGCGACATCAGGGTCCGTCCCGGTGCACCTGCGCCGTCGCGTCGGTGCCGGAGCTGTTGATTATTTAGGTGGCAGCTGTGAATGTGTATATATACATATGTATATATACGTGCACCTGCCTTGGGAACGCGCTCGCGGTAATAATAATTTAAACAAATTAATTTAGATATAATATTATGGCCGATTTATTGCAATATTGCTGTTAATTATGCATTAATACAGAATGCATTGTATAAACATTGCTTTTCATATTCATCGCAAATGGTGCGATGTATTTTCTAAACATGTGTGTGTGTGTGTGCGTATACAGAGTGATTCGTACAAAGTGATAAGTTTTATGCAAATCAAAATAATAAAAGGATTTAATTTGCGTGAAGAATACAGTTATTGTTAAGAAAAAATAATTTGCAACAAGCAGCATGATTTTGTGACGTGTTTCTATAAAAAGTATATCTCGTAAATTTTAACTCTTTTTACGCCGAATATCGCAAAGAACCGATTTATATTACAAATTAAAAAAATAGTTTCATTAAAAAAAAAAAAAAACTACATTGATCTTGAAAGCTCTTTAATGTCTCTCCTTATTAAAAAAATCGTTTCCATCATATCTCTCTTTGTATTCAATATTTTTTCTATAAAGAATTTGTTTTTATATCCTCAACTTTTGCAAATATTTGCATCGGTTTGCTTTATACGAATCACCCTGTACATACGTGTATATGTATATACAATATACATCGGGTTTAATTTCCAGTGTAGTTTAATGATCAATTAACATACAGCCGCTCACTTTCCGCCTTAATGCGCTCGTTCGATGTATTTAGCGAAGTGCAGTAAAATACGTTAAAATACATTTTCGAGAGAAAATGCACGTAAAGCGACCGGTTACAACAACGCGGCGGCATTGATCTCGGCTGCTTCGTTTTGTCGTAAAATGAGAATGTCCCTGCACGATGTAACAGCTCTTTTACACGTCCCGAAATTATCGCCGTGTTTATCGGACGCTAAAGCAAATAAAGCGGAATGTTTAGCCAATGACGAAATGACCCTTTCATTTTAAATTAAAAGATTTGAGGTTGAAGTGTTATTTTTTATCATTTGACATTATTGTATTATGTAAATGAAATTTGAATTTTTAAATCTAATATATGAGAATTTTTCGCAAAAACTCAATTGATTTGAAATGTACAAGATCGTGTCGATTGACAAAAAATCTATAACGTCATCAGGACCGAAATATCCTCCGTGACAAAATAAATAATCGCGCGACGTTCCGACTTTGCGCAAATGGCCGACGGACGGCCGGCCGACGCGGCCGGCACACGCGGAATTTTATTAACGATCGTTACGCGTCGACGGTCCGATATTTGATGGTTACCCGGCATCGATGTCGGCGCGCGAGCGCGCGCTAATTAAAACTGACGCACGCTGTCCCATGACGCATATCCGCTCCGTAGTGCAACGATATACCACCGGGGTCTCCGCGTCTCTCGCGCTGACTTCATTGAGCCCGCATTGTCGGGCCTTTCACTTCGCCCTCGCTTCGTTTGGCCCGCCATCAGACTGTCATGTATCGCGCTAACTGGCATAAACTTCCCTTCGGCGGCATCAGCAGGGAGACACACTGAGAACTCTCGCCGGCAGTGCGTTTCAACTATATTTATCTTATAAATCTCCGATAAAGATTGACGGATTCTCGGTGCGTCTCTCAATTTTTTCACAATAATAATTTTTGGTCCTCTTCTACCGTGTAGCGTAAAAGAAAGATTAAAAGGATTTGATTTCAATCATCCGAGGAAGAAACTCCCGAAATGACTGGTTTGTTGGATCAGCGCGTTTCTCGCGCGGTGGATAAGAATATTTTATCGCGATCAAATCTCATCTGTCGAGCGGTTCTTATACATTCGTCGTTGAGAATCACCGTTCTGGGGGAAGGGGAAAAAAAACACGCCACGAGAGAGCCAATGTCGGAATATCTCGGCGCGCGACACCGCCCCGATATTTCCGATCCTAAAAGCACACAAAGCGCCACTCGAGGGTGATGCGCAAATGACAAATCGTTCGGCAAATAATAAATCGGAGGCAGCGCCGAGGTATTCGGTCCGGGGATTTGGAGGGTCGAGGTTGAGGGTCTTCCCTCCACGCGTATACCTACGCAGATCGAAAGACGCAGAGATATTGAATATTCCCCATGTTCTCTCCACACACTTTTCGTTCAGCCGCGGCTTTAACCAACGGGGACGAGATATTTCGCTCGGCGAGTGAACGAAAATTCGATTCTCGCTAATCCACACAGAACATACCGCACTGGATAAACTTTTCGCAGAGATGTTATTTGAAGAGTAAGCCATTTTGTTGTGGAGATGGAAAAAAAGCGTATATAGATTGTTACCTTTGCTAAATTGTGAAAGTTTAACGGATGTAACGAAAAAACGTTTTTCTTTTTGTTCTCACTCAACGGGAATCTCAACGAATAAATTGTTTCAAACTGCAAAACTTATTAATTTTGCGATCGGAACGAGATAAAACACTTTTCTTATTCGATTCGTCTTGTCTCATTGATGATATCGGAAGCGTATTGTATATCGGAAGGGGATGACCCTGCAATTTCCCGCCCGCGAGTACATGTATCGGATATACCGTTTGCTCGAAGCGTTTCCTAATTATTCCGCAATTCCTGCAGTCGGCCGTACAGGCCGTAGGGTTTCTAGTTTTCGGCGTTATTATGTTAATTAATTGGAATCGAATAGTCCGACGGGATGAAATCGGATTTGTATGCGCTTCGGGGGGTCGCCCTACCTGCGTCGCGTCCTACCATCACGGCAACGGTGTAGGATTCTCTAATTTCGTTCTAAGGGCCCGGGGAATTGCAGTCGCTCGCTCGTTTGTATACGCAGCCACGCTAATACCGGCTTCTCGGGTTTACCGGGATTTAGCGGGACGATATTACACAGGGGTTCTGATGGACGTGAAATCGGAGGCGACGCCGCCGCCGTGCAGGCGCCGATGAAGGGAGAGAGAAACGCCGTTGTTCGTTTTGTCGCGAGTTACATGACTCCCGATCCGAAGCTCGATTCGCGAATTCCTGTTATTTGTTCGTCAAGTGTCACTTTCGCGCGGAAATAGATGTGACATTGCAAAAGGTCACGAATCAGTTTCAGCGAGAGAATTTTTACCGACAACGGTGGTGATTCACGACAAAGATTTACTTCTCTTTTGTGTGCGCGCAAAAACACAAAAAATTATTTCCAAGCTTGTGCAAATAACAACAAACTTATAGATATTCGTAATTCTTCGATTGCAATTTTTTTTTTTTTCTAATTCTTCTTTGACGTTTTCAAGAACGACGTTGAACATCTTCGTGTGTGAGTCTCTGGTTGCAATTTTGCGAAGAAAAAAATCTCGAGAAAGCGAAGGTCTATCAGAAATTTAATAAAGAACGTTCTTATCACCTGTTCGCAACGTTCGAAATTCTATATTGCTGCATTTCGCTTTGACGTCGACACATGTGTGAGAGCGAGACCTACATTTTCCCGGGTTTCGCTGCTTCAAGTATCCGTAATGGAGAGATAGTGCGCGATACCCTGGCACATATCCCGTCTATTCGGTCGGTCGGTCGGTCGATCGGTCGTCCGTTCGTTCGTTCGGGGGCCGCGCCATTGCGTGTTATCCTGCAGGGGCGCATACCCTACGACCGGAAACCCTCCATCGGGATTAACGGCTGGGAATGGCCAGTTGGGTCGCGAACGAAAAGCCCACGGGAACGACGAAAGGTCCGCCTGGGCTTCACACACAGAGAGAGAGGAGAACCCTCTCGATAACGCGCGATCTCCCGTGCATTCGTTTCAATTTCGATCGCCGGCGTACTACAAGAGGAATAGCGAGAAAGAGAGAGAGGAGGAAGAAGAGGAGACTCCCTTTCGCGCAAAATTAACCCCACACTCGTCAAAAAGTCAGACGAACACGCAGGTAGCGAGTGAATACAAAAGTTTTTTTGTCTCTCTTTTTTTCCCTCGTCGATCCGACCTCGCCTTCTCCGGAACACCGTTGTTATCCGCAAATGGAAATGATATGAGGCTCGAACTCTCGACCGTAAAACGGACACCACGGTCGTAAATTGGATATTCGATATGATTTTCGGTAACAGTGCCGTAATGATCGCGACTGGTATTTTGGCGACTGGGTATTGCTTTTACTTTTCGTGCTAAAATGCGAAGGTCCCTTCGCGAAGATATTTTATCTTTTCTTTAATGTTTCTTTTCTTTTTTTGTGAAATACAAAAACTTTCGCGAAACGATCTTAATGTCGACCTTTTATATTTATCTTCCAATAAATAATTATAAATTCAGTAAAAAGAAAAAAAATAATAAATTTTATTATAAGACAGTAAAATTTAAAAATAACTTGCTTTCATAAAATCGCACCAATTAAAAGCAACATATCCCAATAACTCTCTTTTATATTATCCAAATAATAAATTAAATAAAAATCTAAACTCACTGAGAGCACATTAAACCTATAAATAAAATAATATAAAATTTAATTAACTCTAATTTTAACAAATAATTTTTATAATTATTATACATATACGTATAAGATAAAAATCACCAAAAATATGAAAGTGGTTAAAAAAGAGTTTTTGTTGTAAATTCAACATCACGGACTCACTGATAATTTCTTTTTGAAATCCATAATTTTTACAGTTAAATTTTAAAGATAATTTTTAAACACAGCTGTTTTATGAGCGAAAAATACCAGCTATATAAAGCCATTATGAAACAAAGTTAATATTTCCGATCAATTTAATTTCAATTTAAAGCGAATGTGACCCATTTTAATATTTTTGAATTGCGCAGCTTGCGTTTTAAATGGTATTTACGTAATAGCGTTTGTAGAGAATTGGTCTGTTTCCCGATTTTTTATATAAAATTTTTTATGCAACCGGATATTTTTTCTCAAATATGTAAACTCACATTTTTATTCGAGTCTTTTGACAATAAAAAAAAAAAAAAGGATTGATTTTTAAAGTATATTTTTATCGCATCGAATATATGTATATTAAATAAAAAGCCATTTTCAGATCAGAAATAAACGTCAGAGATTTTGTGTATCTTGCGCGCTCATGCAACCTATGACTTTTTAAATTGATACCGCACAATTTTTCCATTCGAAATTATACGACTTGCGAGAAAATTCCTCGCGTAGCACAAAGTAACTCAACCGACTATACTATCCGTTGACACAGCAATCTCACGGTCGATTAATCGCGACTTTAATCGGTTTGTCTCACATTTGTTTTCCGACGAGATAACCTTATTATTATAACAAGATAACCTTTCACTTTGTCTCGATCTCGTTAGTCTAATCTCGTTATCGTATCTTTCTGCGTAATTTGGACGTAAACTAAATGTAATTAATATTTCTTCACACACACTTTTTTTGTGTGTTGATTGATAATCAACTTTCTGCGATATCGAAATATAATGTTTACATCATACAACAAATAAAATTGTGATAAATGTAAAGATAATACACAAATTTGCCGACACGGTTACACAGTGACTCAATGCTCATCGCATTCAATAATCGCATCTGAAAAAGCGCGCGTTGTAAATTAAACTTCCTCTCTCTGATACGTATAAAATGAAAAAAAACAACCTCCATTTAAAATGGTTTAATAACCATTCGGTATCACGCGACGGCGGTATAAAATATTTAAATCTCTTTGATATATATCGAATGTGCATTTCGATACGTGCGGCGCGCGCCTGAAAAAAAAAAAAAGGGTACGAGGGAGGAGAAGGAGGTGATTGTAAATCACGCGATACCGCCCGCTCTTTGTTTTGTAAAACCGCGCTTGTTTTCGAGTACTTGGGTCATTTGCTGTAAATGGAATCCTCTCTTTCTCTCTCGTTGAAATAGAAATTCTTTCGCCGGGGGTAGTGACGAGACAAAAACGCGTGTTGAGTATTTAAATATATAATGTCGATTTTTAAAAAAAAAAAAAAAAAAAAACGAGAAAACAAACAAAAAAAAAGCGTACTCTGTCGATGTAATAAAAAGAAAAAAACTCCGCGAGCGGCGAGCGGTTTAGCTCTGGTTAAACTCACTTTGGTCGGGTGTACCGCGAAGAGAGATGCGGCAACATAATTATACAACACGCCGCCGTACGGACAACGGCGGCGGTTGTGTGTTAAAAACAAGGAGCGATGAGTATGCAAACGAGAGAAAAGCCCTCGTTACGCGCGAACGCGGAAAACTGTACTGTATCGACTTCATCAACGCGCGTGTCCTGGAGATTCTCGGCGCCATCTCGTTGTGTTCGCGCGTTGCATGGACCGAGAAACGCACGATTAAACTGTTGAGTTTTTTTTTCTCTAATATATGTATATACGTACATGTCGCCCATTCTTCAAAATTATCCCACGGCAGATGTCGTATAATAAAGGGAGATTGCGTGCCAAGAAAAACAAATATTATACGCCACTTCCGACGATAAATCAGGGTAAATTACGTCATAGACTCGTCTTGGAAAAACGACTGCGAATATTACCATAAATCTCTGACCGTGGACTAGTTTTGTGACGCGAGAAATTTAGGACACGTGAGTAACTAACTGATGAGTTTAATTTCGCGGTTGCAAAAGTGAAGGAGGGAGGTTGTTCGAGCTTTTTAGATACAAATTGCACAAAGCCGCGAATGTAAGGGTGTTCCAGATTCTTCTTCGAAGAAAATGTTGCGCCGCGGCCAACAGAGTCGCCGGTTTCTACATTTGTTTTCTATTGTCCTCGTACGTCTGTCAGAAGTGACCGACCGGCCAAAAAACACATACCGTCGCCTTGATGACATTTGCTCGGTGCGCGATCCAATATTCGCGTCGGCTTTGTCGCGGCGCGACAGCTGAAAGATTCATAAGACCAACCGTTGTCGACCGACTTTCGTCAGTGTTGCATTCGTTCTCCGCGTGCAGTCCCGACGCATTGTAACGCCGGAACAATGTGCGGCCCGGGCGATTATGTGCCGCTTTGTGTGTCCGATAGATTCCTTAGACTCTTACATATTTCATGCCGAACTTCGTGGCGCGTTTGCCCGCGTCGCGCCATTAAAAGTTTTTACAACTGGTGTGCGCCAAGCGGTTCGCCTCCTTGTATTCCCCTCTTTCCTCCGTTCTTTCCTTTCTCCGCAGATTTGCGCTCCGCACCGCCGGACTTAATCGCCGTTGCTCGTTGCTGAGTTCTTTCGGTATATCCTTCTTTTTTTTTTCTCTTTTTCTTTCTCTCTCGCTTTCCTGAATCTACAGAAAATCACTGCAACTCCGGGGCCGGCCCGATAAACTTCGATAATTGCACCGCGGATTATTGTATATCCGACATTTCCCGGCTGGAAGAGGTGCCGAGACTCGTAATTATCTATTTTCTTGTTGTTGAAGTTTCTGTCGCGACGCGAAAATGTCGTAAGTTCGCCAAACACACGATTCAAGGCAGATTCTAAAGATACTGTATTCGAGGCGACGCCAGTGCGCGCGTATTGTCGTTAATAAATCAGAGGAGCTATAACAAGGGAGTTTCGCTCGCTGTGTCTACACCTCTATAAACACGCGATAGTATACGACGTAGACTCGGGAAGCTTAGAAAACTTTTAAATTTGTTCTATGAAAACAGAGCGAGAGCGAAAGAGAGAGAGCAGAGAGAAAGAGAAAGAAAGCTATGTGTGAGAAATATAACATAGACACATTAAAATCCGTCGGAATTGTTTTTTTTTATAACACATAAGTGATATTACTATCTTTCACATTTAATATAGCGAAGGAGAATATTTCTTTTAACCTAGAAATGGCCGCCACGTGGCCATAAATAAGAATTATAAAAAGAGACACGTAAAACACATCACGATGCATTTTGAAAGCCGCTTTAAGCCTCCCTTCGAGGTATCCTCGGGGTGCAAATACTCGTTCGATCGCGATCGTAAATTCGTGCCGCCTCGGCGGTCGCGGATTAACGACAGGATAACGAATAATAATCGTCCTCGCCTCCGCATTGGAAGTTGTTGCGCCATTCGTTGAAAATCGTAGCCTAAGCTTCAATTAATAACGCGCGCCTCCCCCGTTAAACTCGGAAAATATACTGTCCCTACCTCAATTTTCGATACGAAAGGAATAAAAACTCTCTCACAGAGAGAGAGAGAGAGAGCGATATAAATTTTCTTCGGAATTTTCTCGACGAGACATTGTAAAAAGAAACCTCTTCGATTTTCCATTCTCTTCGCTAATAATAAAATTATTACGATAAATTAAATCGGGAACATTATTTAATTATTGTCTCTTATAACTCTATTGTATGTAACATTTCTGAATCGCTGGCTTTTTCACGAACAATAATAATTATATTAATTGAAACATTTTGCGGTCCCTCTTTGTGCGCGGAACGTCAAAGAAAAATTTTGTATGTAATTACTATTACTATTTTAAATGCAATTTGAAATTTTTTCCGCTACGCGCCTGAAGGGTATCGAGATCCCCGTTGAGGTTCTCCCTCGGCGCGCGCTACAACTCTAGAATTCCTAGAACGTCAAATGAAATGATAACATTGTTTTATAATAATTCGTCGGAATTAAGAGTAACGAAACAGAAAGAGCAGCCGCGGGCATCGCGAGATGCGACGACGACGGGAAATGAAATTATTAAAGAAATCCTTTCCCGTGTTTCTTTCGTTCACGATATTTTTGCAGGCAAGACGCAAACCTACATTGATGTCGCAAACAAGTAGGACAGTAATGGAACTAAAAGAAGAAAAAAAAACTGTCGAAATTGTTGCATCGCGTTTGCACATACAAGTTAAAACAAATAACTTAAATCTGCTCGCGAAAGAATATATCGTTTTTCGCGATCAAGTTATTTATGAGGAGAAAACAACGCGGGATTGTTAATAATAAATCGTTGCGCATTGTTAAGATCGAGGGCGCGAGACGCGAAAATTAGACGGCGATTTTGGAGCCAAGAAGATCCGCGCTCATCGTTCAAACTTCTCTCCGCAATCGCACACAGCAGCCAAGAAAATGAAATATTCAGCAGCAATTCGGTAATGCTTGCTCCCTTGACCTCTCTCTATTTTCCGCGGGTTTTCTATTGCGCGCTTGCGTTTCCGCGCGTAATATCGCGATCGACATATTGGCAAGCTTGTACCTTCGCCGCCGCCGCCGTCGCCACCGAGAGAGAGCTGCTGCCAACCGGGGTTAATTATGTAATCGCGTCCGGTGTAAAGAAAATATCTCTTAAGCGTCCGGACTGTCATTAACGCTTTCATGTGAATTAAAAAAGTCGCCACGACCGAAGGGAGAAAAGAGAGAAAGAGAGGTCCTTCCTACCCTGCACCGTTGAATTTTCCTTTCACAGAAACGCGCGTATATTATCGCATAAAGTGGCTGAAAAGGGAGCTCTCGGCCGCTTAATTCGCGTGTAGCCGAGCGTTGGCTATTCTCTTTCTTCAGGTGATTTTAACTGCGCGCCCGTCTCTTTTGCGGGAACAATATATTATTCGCTCTTGACTCCATCCCCCTTTTTCTAATTAGCCGCCGCATATCGCAAAGCTGGACGTGCGAGAGGGTATTATTAAGGGGGCGAGTGTCGTGCGGACAGCTTTGATATTTAATCACATTTAAATGGCGGCTAACGCGGAAAGGCGGAATTTGTCCCGGACGACTTCCCCCGCGGGATCGCGCAAAGGGTTACGGCCGGATTACGCTATTGTCACGGATCCATTGCGTTAATCTCTACCGACGTATTCCTCTCCGACGTTTTTTTTTTCTCGATTTTTAAACCCATCTTCTAATCCTCATTACCGAGGTAACATTTTTTATTCGAACTTCTCTTTGACGAAGAAAAGAAAGCAGATCGTTCTAATGATGAAATATCTTGCCACACGTGTTCGAAAAACTTTTCCATCGAACTTTTTGCCACAATAAATATTTAAAAAACTTCGTGTAATTGAAATGCGATTTGTTGGGCAAAATCCAACTAAGTGATCACCGAGAGATCAGTCCTTTCACATGTTTGTGTCTTTGAGACTTAATTAATCGGAGTTCAAGTGAGACGCGTCTGATGTGCGATCCTCATTTCTCCACTTAATTAACGAACGAACAGAATGATCGCCGCTATATTTAGAACCGTTTCGCTCTATTTCGTCGTACTTTTCTGCAGAAAGCATGACATTAACGTATTCAGTAGGCAATCTAAAGTTTTAATTAACGCGCGTCGAAAAAGCGGGTCGGTGGTCCTCGTGCGCGTGGTGTATCGTAGAAACCGGCTATAAACTTCACGTGTTTTACCGCGCGGTAACTGGGTAATCAAGTTCGACGAAAAAAAAAAAATTAAATGCGTGCTTTGAAAATGATGCGACTCCAGAGATATCGCGCGCGCCCGGTCGTTCGGAAGTCATAAAATATTGGAGCCGGAGGGTGGTCTTCGCCTCCCCGAACCAACTTCTCTTCCCTTAACTGCGCTCAGCTTCGCCCTCCGTAAACAAATTCTTGGTTATTACCCAAGAGTGATGATGCATAGCGCCCGCGCACACATGATCTCTCACGGGAGAGAGAGAGCCGTGTAATATGTGTGTTTTTTCATCGAGTCTTCCTTACACAATGAGAAATCGACGATACGGCCAATGCAATTTGTGGAATATTTGAAAAACACGCGTCTTACATTACGTGTAAAACTAACGTTATTTTTATTTTACGTCTTTCTATTTTTGTCCTTCATCCAGCGAGCAAGATAGACACGATTCTCGGAATTGTTACGATGAGAGTAAAATCTGAACTGATATATACATGCCCCGCAGCGTTGTAGTTAGTGTGTTAATGAGAAGTGTCCTCGACGTGTTTAGAGGAAGTGGGAGGGGAGGGGAGAGGAGGGAAATTTCGGAGAGTAAGTTTCGAAGTTTCGGGGCGCTGTAGTAATCATTGTTTACCCGACAATCCGCGCCGGTCGCGGTACTCGTGTATTTTGCGAGTCGACTATCATCGCGGACGCGCGCGCTTGTGCATGCGCGTTCTTGGCAATCTGTATTCTAATCGGACCGTAAATATTTACGTACGGGGATCGTAAATGGAATATGTATCTCGCCGATACACGCCGGCGGCGGCGCATCGTAGTCATCGATTTGCGTTACTAATTGCGCTAAATGTCGAATTTAAATTTTTAATATTCAACGTTGCTTCACGCACATTTTAACTTGAAACACGTTTCTCTCGGATGAAAAGTATTTCAAGTATTTTTCGCGCCCGTGATTCGAAGATCGGAGAAAAGTAAAGCGACACGTACTTTTCTTTTCCCTCTCTCTTTCTCTTTCTCTCTCGAAGTAGTTTTACTTAAAAGATATCGCGCGCGCGCGACTCTCCTCGCGTTTATAGGACGGACACGCTAATCGTGCGGAGGATACGGGGGATGAAATGGGAGATGTTCGCCGTCGTCGAGTTCATCCGGGAAGCCCTCAAGATCCCGGCTCGCGCGCACGCGATTACTCCGTCCGGGGTTTTTGAAATTAGCTCCGCCACCTTCAAGAGGGTAGCGCGGTGTGTGCTTCCAAGTAATCCCCCATTTATTCCGCTCGTTCGGCCAGCCTCCTTTTTCCACCTTCCCGTACTCCGTTCTTTCATCCCTTCGGCCAGCTGTAATACTTTTTAATAATGAAAATCCCGTCTGGACGATCGCGTCCCGCGCCTTTCTCCGCCGCTCCGCAAAGACGGCGATGAGGCTGAGTTGAGGGGAGAGGAGGGGTAGAGGGCATCTGCTCGGGCACGAGCGGGAACTTTTTAATGAGCGAAAATGTAGCCGATATACGGCCAACGCGGCTCTCGGGAAATGGGATGAGCAGCTCGTAAAAAACACCATCGAGTTCTCTCCCTCCTCTCCGCCTGCTCCCTTCTCCTCTGCCCCTCTGTGTCCGAAAAAAAGAGAGGAAAAAAGGAGAAAAAGTTAATATCGAACTTCGGTCTATCGCGCTCTCACCGACGCGGTGAAATTCTAGCAGGCGCACGGGTGGTGGTATTAAACTTTTAACCCGGTGGATGCTCCGCGCGCGCGGTGTGGCTTTGCCGATTTTTTTTTTTTTTTTTTATCAGTTCCCATACGGTAAATAAAGTCCGCGGCTCTTTCGCGCACCTCGCGCCGCGCCGCGCACTTTCTGCGCCCGCTTTTTATGATTACTCCGCCGATATCAGTTGCAATAAAAATTCAACGTATGCTCTCCTGTTCGAAATAATTATCTCTTACGGATGTGAGCGATAAATTATTATTATTTATGCTTGTTATCAATGTTAACTCAAACATTTGTCCATTTTTTAGTATCAAAAGCAACCTTAATGTTTATTTATCGTCTGTTATGTTTTCACGTTAATAAAGTACGTTTGTTTCTACTTTGTTCTGGTATTTTTTAACGACCCGTTCGTGGACTCGCGTCATAATTTATGCTGCGGTCGGGTATTGAAATCGAAATTTAAACCGGAAGCGTATCTCGTTTATAATTTTATGACATAACGACTCGCGTTGTGTTAAAACGATTATTTCGTTATGCGCGCGCTTTCGACTCGCCGGCTGATTCGAAAATTGCGCACGTTGTGAAACAAGGAGAAGAGAAAGGCCGCAAATGTAGCGCGTTTTTGTTCGATGTTCTTTAAATAATAATAAAATTTAAATTCTTTTAACAAACATCGCATCAGTCCAAATTGAAATAAAGTTAAAACTTGCTACTTAAATAGTAATATTAGTACATTTGCGATTAACGTCCACACGTTTCTCCGCGTGTGTGGCGCAATCTTTCGATTTTTTTTGTTTATCGATTTTCGGATCGAATTAATGTAGATATCTTGAACTGTTACGATACATGCAGGTAACAAATATCTCTCATTTCATTATTTCTCATTTTTAGATTATTTCTCATTGTGGAATACTGTTACTTGGATCTACTCTGTTGAAACACGAGCCACTCCTCTCTGTGTACACACATACCAGCCAATTTTCGAGATTTATGTAAAATAGTCAAGAAGAGAAACAAATACTCCTTATCTCGTCCCGGAAGTTATTTGATAACCAAATGTGAGCGTGTATGTATTGTTACATGAACTCGCGCACACCACACAGAAACCATAATTGAAATTGCGTCCACGTCTGTAAATAATATTAACGTAAAAGCCGCCAAGCTTTTCATTTGCGATTGTACACTTGGGAACTGCGCTTACTGGCAGTAGAGGGAGAGAGAGAGAGAGAGAGAGAGAGCGTGTAATAAAATGAATACGCGAAGATTATGTTTGGTAACGTGATGTAAAATTTGTTAAGCGAAACGCGATGTGCGTTGCGTGATTCATATATATATTTATTTTTTTTTTTTTTACTCGTCGCATTTGCATAGCGGCGCGCAATTATATTATATATTTGTTTAATGCGGAACTATACAAGTCCATTTAATAAAGCGAGCAAACGTGAAACGCTTTTTTTTCCTCCGCGATGATGCAAAATTAAATATAGGAAGCATGAGCGCGAGGATAATGTGCGTGTGTGTGCGTGTGCGCGCGCGTTGTGTATGCGCGCTCCACATATCTCCGTTCCTTTTACTCCCTTTGTGCAATTAAATTTCACTAATCACTACGAGCTATGTGATATCACGCCAATTCATTAACCGTTAATCTATGTCGGAATAAAGCAGCTTACAATAACGCAACAATATATTCAAGTTACGCGAATATTAAATGCTAAATTTTGAAATTATTTATGAATGCGAATTATATCAAGAAACACGGGCGTATTGGTGAATTTATGTTATTTGCGGAATTACAGCTGAAAAAACACACAGCTGACCTCTCATTTAGTTTTTCCTCTTGAACATTGTTTTACGCTTTTATCTCGTCGTCTCGTTTCACCGCGCCGCACTACGTCATACTTCGGCCATCAGTCAAACCGTTTCTCGCGGATCATCTCGTTTCCAGAAAATTCTTTCCGCGCACTTGTACCCTCTCCGAAACTATGCCAATTAGTTAGGGAAACTAGGATCAATTATCGCGGGCTTCCGAGGCGTGCGTGTTTTTCCATTAATTCTCGCGGCTCCGACAGGTGCGCGGCGTCGCTTCATTTGCATCGTCAACGGAAAAGTTCCTCGTTCGACTCATTAGCTCGGACGTGGCCGTGTCCGCGGGGGCAAGGCCGCAGCAGCAGTCCATTTCGCAACACGGAAGTTGACAAATCGAATTCTGCGTTTCGATCAAAGTTATTCGTCTCGCGGGCATCTTTCGTTCCGCCTTTTCTACCCCTTCCCTTGTTTGAACTCGCTACATCTACCGTAAAATCGCATTCTTCCGCAAGCCGCGAATAAAGCGCGAAAGCTTACGAGTTTAAAAAAAAAAAAGTGGAAGACGATCGAAATTAGTGCTTTATATGCGCGCACTTTTACTCTCTTCCCGTTACATGTGCATGTGTAAACGTTTCGAAATGAAATATATTTAATTTCGTGCCGACAATAACGGATTTATCGTTACTTTTATAACGTTATAACGTTTTCTGTATTCGCGCGTGTTACGCACCGGTTGTGTGTATTTTTTTTACCTATCGCAGGAATAATAATGACAAGTAGAGCGGAATACAATATGTGTCGCGACATTAATAATCCTGAATTTTATTTCCAACCGCGGCGAGTCGGAATG
>QVNV01021973.1:0-11111 GCA_014825455.1 Pseudomyrmex pallidus | reverse complement strand
AAATCAACTTTTATCATTTGTTTCTTTTAGCTAAAAGTTTTGTTATCTTTTATTATACGTGTACATTGTATGCGTAACTTTATAATTATTCAGAGTAAATTATATTAAAAAAAATTTTTTTTAATATTTAATAAAATATGTGCAATTCTGATAAAGATATATATATATTTATATTTAATACATAGCTGAAAGGAATAAGTTTTACATTGCATGCGTAGTTGGCTTATAATAATCGCACCGATTTCTTTTATATATTTAGTGGTGGATATATACAACAATCTTCATTTTTATACTTGATGATTTTTATATATGATATTTAAATGTGTGTTTATATATATATTATTTATTTATACATGTTGTTGCTGATTTATTAATGTTTCTGATATGTATATTATTGAATACATCTTTGTTATTTGTTAAAATCGCGTGTTCGAAATAAATGTGAAATAATTTGAAAAAAAGCAAAAGAGAGCAGGAGGAATAGGGAATCTTTGGAATAGGAATAAGGATAAGTCATGGACATGATATTTTAAGATATCTATTTACAAAAGTGTATTTAATCAAAAATTATGTTTGATAATACAAATTTGCTCTATATCAATTAATTAAACGAATTAAGTAATACACTTATTTTACTTTCTTTTTTTTTCAGAGCTTTTGATTTTTCGAATTTCATTTTCTGAACTGGTTTAGCTATTACAGATGTCTTTTTGTTCTTGACTTCTTTATTCTGCACATCTGTGCTTCTTCTTTTTTCCCATGTTTCAAACTTTTCTTCTAGTTCTGTTGCTTTTTCCTTTATATCCCCCTTAAATAACTCATCTATAGGATTAAGATCGTAAGTCTCTTCAGGTTTGTTTGTGTGTCGCACCACTTTCTGTTCCACTTTGTTTATATATTTATTAGCAGCTTTCTTTTTCAATGATTGTCGATACTGAAATGTAATTATGAAACATATTATTTGTAATAGCAGTAAAGATGAATCTGTTATGCTAGACATTTACTTAACATAAAAGAAAAAATACCTTGGCAGGCGAAATGTAATGTGGATTCTCCCACAAAGTTTCACCAGTGAAACTTCCAGCAAATATCTTGACTGGATTTAAGACAAATCTAGGTCCAATTTCTGCCAACCCTCCGTCTTCATTTAGAATTTGAAAATTTCGAAACCATATCCTGTTATCCAAGATACTAAAAGTATACACGTGATCAAAAAAGGGCCGACTTTTAGGATGATAATTTGGTACACCAAAGATCTGCGTTAATAACTCTTTCAAGAGAATATAATGCATATGCTTGTTAAAAGTTTCATCAAATGACAATAAGGGCCGAGATCCCTTTAAACAGTTTCCTGTCATCTTCAGTTCTCCCATTGTATAAACTGGAAACAGAATAACATTTAAATTTATCACTATTAGACAAGATTCCTTAAAAACCTGTTAGCGCAATTTATTATAAACTTAACTACATACTATTTTCTACCAGAAATTTGGCACTTGGGCCACTCGATACATTAGAAAACCACATGTAGAGATCGCGTTTTTTCCGACCTTCAAACAGGAAAGCTTTATTACAATTTTTAATTGTGCACATCTCGTTTATTACTTGTAAATTTTTAGTACGTTCCATTTTGTTCTCCGGACGGTGATGTGGCATTAATGTTTTCACATCTTCCATAAGATGACGATGTCTGTAACTGATGCCTCGAGTAGCGAATATCAATACTCGTTGCCTGTTCTTCCACTTGACCTGCAAAGATTAGTGTTTTACTTTTCACTGTCAAATAAGTTAAAATGCGCAACGCATAACAGACTGTAAAAACAAATATAAGTAAAGCTTAATCGGTTTCTTTATAGGTTATGTATATTATTAAAAACCTTTTTAGCATCAGGCTTTATTATCTTTTTTGATTCATTTCCTTTTTCTTCATCTTCTCGCTTTCTCTTCATCTTCATTAATTTCTTTTTTTCTCACGTCAATATAATAATAGTTTAAAGATATCTGATCGCTCCTTACACATTAAACATGTGTAGTGGATACATTAAATGCGATACTAGCATCTCCAATCGGAGATAGAACTATGCTAAAACGCGGTAACATTTAACACACAATTTTATATTCTTAAGTAACATGTTACATCTGAAATTTCTCATGAAAGATTTTTTTTAAAAATTTATAAATTCGGTTATATTTAATGTGCAGTAGGTTTCAGTAGGAGATAAATAACCAACACAAGGTTTTTCTTTATTATATTGTATTCATATGTCACATATTTTTATGAGAAATAATAGGACAATGTTATACATAAAGTATTTGTGCTGTATTCATAAACGTTTTTTATAGATAAACGTTTTTCATTAATGACACATATATATATGAAATATATTATCTTTAGTATATAATTGTGTATTTAAAAATGTCTCAATGATATATTGTACTTTTATACTCCACATTTCCAAGAGTTATATAAAAATTTGCTCGTCCTAAAGTATATTGTAAATGTTCATTGTAGAAAAATATACAAATAAGTGTAAATACTTTAACAAATATATAAATTGTGCAGATCATACACAGCTTTCTAATGTTCAGCTATAAGAGAAAAATATTGTATATATATGTCTAATAATATAAAATATATATTTAATAATAAGGCCACATTAAGAGCTATGCGCTACGTGTATATATGAAATAGTTTTGAAGTGTAAATTAATACACAATGGCTTTTCTTCGCGCGTTGCGTGGAATGCGCTAGCGTTAATACGTCATTCTATTCTTGTTTTACAGCTAATGATCGATAAAGATAAAATGACGCAACAGCGCTAATACACACCAAATGTGTAAAAGTCTTAAAATATTATTGCAATAAAAATAATTAAATTAGGCTCTGTGTGTGAGTTTTACTTCAAAATATTGACTTTGAAAGAAGGACAAATGTATAACATTCAGAAAATATATTTTATATAAACATATAAAATATATTATTATTCTAATATTATAAGTACTCCCATTTCTCTGTCAATAATATGTACATGGAGTTTGTCTGTTCACTCCACCATCGTCTTAATTCTAGAATACACACTCTTGTTCCAGGAATACACATGGGAAGTCTAACAAACTCCACGACTTTTGAAGTCGCACAGCGACTGTCTACAGTCAGTCAATTGTCTTTACTTAAAACGTTTGAAAATGAAAAACGTTTTATGTACTTGTGTACTTTTAAACGCGACACAAAAAGAGATCCATATGTGAATGTAAATGTATGAGGCTATCTCTACATGCGTATTCCAGAGTTGAGAGACAAATTGTCACAATATGTATATGCGAAATGTGATAAAATGATAAATGCAACTATTCTAAAAATGCTTAAAAAATACGTGCGTAAAAAAGTGATGAAACTAGTAGGTTCCGCTTGTAAGCCAGTTGATTGTTACATTGCATACAACGCGGTCTAACGCACAAATGTATATTTGCATACGCAATGTAGAACAGAGTTAGAAAAAAGAATATTGAAGAAAGCCCATTATTTTTTTCTACACCCACATCGACTAACTTATGAGCGGAAACCACTACAATCTGTATACTGTTAATAAATGCATCGTTAATAACATTAATAACAAGAATACTTATTCGTTCATCGGTGTTAATTCGTGAGACTGTTGCCCGTTTGCGTTGCTGTTGGATGTTCCGATCATTGCTAATGAAAACTGACGCCATTTTCCATTTTCACCGTTCAAATTTTTGTCTTCGCATATGCATAAGAACAGCGTGTCGATAACAGTCTAAAATCACGAGAACAGAAATATGAGTGTTCAGATATTGAATAAAAAGAATTTTCAAGTAAACAACATATAGAAAAAAAACGCACCTCGTAAAGAGAAATTAAGCAATGAGCTATGAAAAATGAGAAAACGCAAACAATGAAAACCGGAATGGCGTAGAATTCCAGATTTGGATCGCTTCTCAGCAATAGCAAGGAGACGCTTCCTGTAGTAGCCGTGACGAAACATTTTCCCAAAAATAATATGAAATCGCCAAATCCGTTGATCACCGCTATTTGTAGAGCATTATTGACGAGTGTTGTGAAAGCCTTAAAAACAAATATAACTTGCGAATCTTAAATAATTAATTAATAATAATAAAATCGATGTATACGTGTACATTACTATTTATGTTAATTCTCTATGTTCTACTCTTTATATCACATAAATTAATAATAACACTTACTATTCTGGCTGCATTACAAAAGTGAGTACCCTCTATAGCAATGACGGTATACGCATTATGATTCATATACCGAATAAATTTTTCTAAACAATAAAAACAGCAGATGCAACACTTCAAACCGCATTGAGCGCATGGAGATGTTTCCTTAGTCTTTTCAAATCTATGGTGTAAAAATAAAATTATCCAATACACGCGATATTGAAACAATCAAAGATTTTCTTCAAAGAAAATCAAGAAAATTATCTCTACTGAATATTCTTTTTTATCGAGAAACTTACTTTGTGTGTAAATAAGTTAAAATCAATCTGGGTAGTTTAAAAATAGTTATCAGAAACGATCCACACGCTACACTACCCATGTGATAACAAATCAAATGTCCTATGGACGAGCACACCGGATAGGAGCTGGCATTTTTACCTCTGATAAAAGCACACACAACAAATCGGTTGTTAATAAAACTATATCTACTGCAACAGGTTTTAAGATGAATGCCAATATTACCTAAAGTACCAGTGAGCGACGGAACCCGATATTACCATAGTTTGACATCCAGCAATAAATTCCGACGTCCATACCAGTCCTATGAGATATACCCACCACATGTACTTCACCCAAGTTGCGTCGACGTATTCCACAATAGTGAAAGCTGGGATATTTAACCGGTTATTTGATTTTTTCACGGATTAATATAATACACAAATTTGTGTGACTGATACATTACTTTTAAAATTCTCAAGAGAAAAGTCGATTTTTTTTTCCTCAATCAAAGGAGCATTTTCACCGATCGAGCTTAAATTCAAAGGATCAAATATAGTGTTTTTGTACATTTGCACTGATTTCGTCTCGGGATAATCTGTAATAAAGTTTAATATAAATAATTCAGTTTTTATACATTACTCTAAAAGCGCTAAATGCTATAGAATACTCACTTGCTGTTGAAAGGCAAAGAATTACAAATACCCAAAAAGCAAAAAACAGCACCAAGCTAATAAATGTTAAAACCGGTTGAAGAAATAATCCTGGTAATTCGTGCAAACATTTTGCACTTTCTCTGAATAAGACTGCCATAAATTTGATACGTTTGCGTAATATACACGAAAGAAACAATAAAATAATCTGTAAAATTAGTTAAAACAAAGATTAGTAAGATACGCTTATGTATTATGATAAATGTTTACATATATATATTAGCACATAAACTCATACAGTAATAATAGTAGCGATAATAGAAAATGCGAGGAAAGCTCTTTCATTCCTAACAGCCTCTTCAAGAAGCTGGTTTGGATCAGTTTTGTCCAAAGTTCTTTTAATATCAACATACGTTATCCACAAAAGAATTGTACCTCCTGTAATAACACAATGTAAAATCTCTAATAGTTTTGACGCATATATATCCCTGATGTTTAAAAATCCTCCCCAGAAAACACATCTTACCTGTACAAGCAATGCTTACAAGTCCGATGGTAATCCACGTCACAATATTTGCGAGCATATGAAAGATTACTATCATGAAGAAAGATAAAACTGAAAAAAAAAAAAAAGAAATATTCGATTTATACAGAACTATGTGTTAATACAAATGTGAATAGAAATGTGTATTATGTTCCTACCGGCGGCAAGAAAACACAGCGCTAAAATTTCTCGCCATGTTTTGTACAGATCTCCCAAAACTTGTTCGATAACGTCCCATGAATTGATCAAACCGTACAAATTTGAAACTACCGTTTCACCTACTTCTTTGACTGCTGTAGGGATACAACGATTTAGAATAGGTGTGCTAGGATAAGCGCGTTCTGGGCAAGATCCGAATCTGCTGCTCTTGGTGTTGCAAGCGCTGAAATTACCGCCCGGTCTATCGTGACATAATTGTGAACCTGAGTCTAAATAAAATTTACAGATATCGTCTATATTCTGTATCAATCTGTCGGGACATTGTTTCACGCAAATCTTTAATGACTGGGTGACGTTGTTTATATCCAGGAAGAATAAATATCTAAAATAAATAAGAAATAAAATACAGTTTTGAGATATGAAAATTTACAGTAAATTAAGAAATTAATAAAATATATACTAACGGTTTGTCAGTAGTATCCTGCCCAGACAGTTCCATGCTACCAAACTTTTTATTTTTTGTGCCACATGTATTTCCAAAACTGTCATATCCATTTATTAGTCGTAGGGGATTGCCATACACTATCGCAAAGGCAGCAATCAAGATCTAAACGTACAATAAGATCAAATTGTATAAAATTGATTTCATATGCACATGTTTATATAAATTTTCCATAGGTACCATAAGAAACCAGAAAGCAATGAAGAGGCAAAGCCAGAAAACGTCCGTGCATCCTCGTACTCGTGTTGGCTCAGCTTGTTCCTCATCTTTACTGCTACAACAAGACATCCCTTTTCTCTTTGTTGCCTCGCAGAATCGCACAGGATTGCGCTAAATCGCCAACAACAAGTACGTCGCATAGACACTAAACTGAAGGCGGGAAAAACGTGTTTATATTAATGTTATTGTTGTATTTTGTGTATGCTTTTGTTCTTTAAAGCGTATGTTCCCTAACTACCTGCAAGTGACGCTCAGCAACGCTCAGTGCCGTAACGTTCTATGTATACACGACAAGTCCGTGGGTCCCGACGCTCCGAAAGAGTGAATTGGAGCGGATGCCGGCGAATACATTTGTGTCATTAATTTTTTTGTAGCTATGTACTTGAGACTGGTTTATCAAAACCGTAACCATTAACAGACTTTAGTACGCGTCTATGTTGCTCTATTAATTGTTATTTAAAAATAGACTTAACTGAAAAACAAACGAAAATTATCGCGTTTTTATCATTACATAGTATAAAGATTATTTTCACATGTACACGTACAGCTTCGATCTCTGAATCCTTATATACGTGTACGATTTCATGATTGAGAACATATTTTATGGTGCGAGGTGCGACGAATTGTTGCGGACGACCCTGCAAACGGCGTGGTATTGTTTCTACGGTAACGAACGCGTCACATGGAAACACCGTTCGGTAAGCCGCCATGCCATTGCAACATGTAGCAACATGGCAGCAGCAACAGATTATCGCGCCATTCAGCCGCGCGTATCGACGGCATGTTGTGGAAACATCGTCGTTGGCTCTAAACAAAACAAACGGTCCCGTTTGATACGGCAAATATCACTTGTGAGTGTTGTTATTTGCAAAACATTTCGCAATCTCGAGACGAAGCACTTCTCTCATAGCCGTGAACCGTCCGGGATGCCAAAATAAACTGCCTGGAAATCGCCTAACCTCTATTTGAGACGTATTTGGAACACGATTAAAGACGAGACGAGCGACCAGAAGTTCAATTTTACCTGAGAAAAGCTAAATCAGCAACATGAAAATACTTTCTAGCTCAGATTCCGAAACAGACTCGCAATGTATAAGGATCCATTCTCAATCTTCAACTTGCTAATACCATGATCTTCCTGGATCATATTTGTATCATTAACTCATTAGTTTATCAATTATCGTTATTCATCAAACCTGTTTCTAGTGTCTTACAACAAAATTACACATGTTAATAAGTTTTGAAAAACTACAAGTAATGTGACCAAATTGTTGCTAATTATAGTTTTTTATTTTGAGTAACGAATTTTGATAAAGTTTTATTCAAAAGAGTAAATTTGGCTGAAAATTAGTCTATCGAGATACAAAGGAATTAAATGTATGTAACATATATTTTTTAGTGATGGAAGAAAATGGAAGTAAAAGGATGAGGGGCAGAACTCGTGGCAGAACCCGTGGACGTGCCCGGGGCAGGGCCAGAGGAAGAACAAAGAAGCAAGTAAAAGTAATCAATCAGTTTATATTTTTCAAATACAAAAATAAATTTAAAAAAATAAAAATTAATAACAAAGTCATTAAAATTGATTTTGTAATTTGATATATATATATGTAAATGGTTTTCAGGTTATTGAAAGTGATGATGAAGATACTCCACAACAATCAGAAGATACTGCTACAGAGACAGTAAGTGGAGAACAAGAGGAACATGAACCTCCTGTAGCCCAGCAATCTTCTTTGGAGCAACAATTTGATTTGGAAGCTGATATATCACAACTGGAAGCACCAACTTTTACAACCATCAATCGAGGTCCACCAGAACCAATGTTGCGGTTGAGATGGGATCATCGAGTGAATCTTATAGGAGAGAAAGTATTGAATCCTATGATACACTGCTGCGACAAGTGTCTGAAGCCTATTTTGATTTACGGCCGTATGGTATATCTTATTGCTAAAGAAGAATATTTGAACTCTATATGTCTCTTATTAAAGAAATCTATAATTTGTAGTTCTAACACATTACTTCTCTGTTTCTCTAACTCAAGATACCCTGCAAACATGTATTCTGTCTATCTTGCGCCAAAAGAGAAGACAAAGTGTGTCCCAGGTGTATGGAAAAAGTGTCTAGAGTGGAGCAAACCGGTTTAGGTACTGTGTTTATGTGTACACATGAGGGCACAAGATATGGTAATGCAGGATGCAGAAGAACGTATCTCAGCCAACGTGACTTGCAGGTAACTAAGTGTCAGTAAAGTAATATATTTAGAAAGAAATTGTCTACTTGTATAATTTAACATAATATAATCAGTTGTGAATAACGTACTAATCAGTAACTTTATAATACTGTATAGGCTCATATTAATCATCGACATGTATCGGCGCCACCTCAAGCGATTCAAGGGATGCAGGTCGAGCCTCCTCAGTACGTTCACGCAAAGTCAGAAATGGAGTCCCAATTGTCTAAAGTGTCTTCCGTATCAATGCAAAATACGCGTCTCAAGTCTGTGCAATCTCATATGCAATCGATTATGGGCAACGATCCACGTGTAAATTCGATGGTGAATCAGAAACCGTCGCTCGAGCAGCATCGACAGCAACATCGGCAACAGCAACAACAGCAGCAGGCAATGATGTCTCTGCAGAGTTACACGCAGAGCGCTGCGCCGCCTCCGCCACCCAATAGTGCATCAATGCGGACTAATCTGATCACTGTGCCTATCCAAGATACAACATCCTTGACAACGCACGACCTGCATACACAGCAAAGTCATTATTATCCACCGCCGCTACCGCCACCGCCACCACCGCAGGTTAACTACGGCGGTTACAACGTGCCACCGCAAGTGTCCCAGACAACGCAACAATACTATCCGCAGCCGCAGCATCCAACCCAGGTATCTTACGTTCCACCGCCACCACCGCCGCAACAACAACAATATATACCGCCAGCACCGACGTCCATAAGACCGTCGCCGGCAGGTTACATACAGGAACCCCAATATGGTCCACCACCGTCTCAGCCGCAACCGCCACCTCCGCCGCAGCAGTGGTCACAGCATCAACAGCAGTTTTATAGGTAAAAAAAAAGGCTTATATACTGTGCAGTGTTAAAATAACAGTTACACGTGAATAGGTTACAAAACAGATACTATACTTACATAGAGTATTATATATATATATATATATATATATATATATATAGAATGTGTGGACCCAGTTTTATCCATAACTGGTATAAATATCTTCCGAGAGATTTTGTACTTTTTATTAAAGTAAATAATATGATGAATTTCAATCGAAAGAGCTTAGTTAATATAATAGCTCCAAAGATATTTCAACTTTGTAATAACTCATTTCTTTTTTATACAGTTCCCATTTAGATATCATTTTACCGTGGTTAAATTATGGTATGTATTCGGCAATTGTTTTATCAAATGTTATTAATCATGAATTATGTTATTGCTGATGTTTCACTTAAAAATGATTGACGAACGATAGCGTATTTATCGTCTTAAGTTTCTGACTGAAAAATCTTTATGACGCAATTGTACATCTAAGACATTAAAATGATGAAATCGCAACTCTTGATAAAAGATAGATTTTAAATGTTTTAATTTAATATATAAATTTAATTTCGAACAATATACATGTATAGTGTTTATAAATTTTGTTTCCAGTGATAAGACATGTTGGCAATAAAATTAATATGGATATTTTGCTGTAGAATTTAATATTGTACAGATTATAACGGTTGTAACTTATGTACAAAACTAATGATATATATATTATATGTATAACATGTACATTAATTATATTATTATTGTTATTATTAATATTATTAATATTTTAATATTATTATTATTATTACATCAGATTCTTAAAACATTTCGTCTCTGTGAATTAAACTAGTATTCGTCTTCATTCACACAGCTAATTTTGGCCTTCCATTTCAGTGTCTGCGGTAATAAATATTGACTAAATATTTTCACACAATAAAAGCATTCAAACAATTTGTCAGTGACACACACACACACACTGCTCGAACGAAAGGACAAAATTGCTTGGAGAACACATCCGCATACTTTCTCGGAATTTTATCACGTCATACATAAAAATACTTCTTAATTTCATCCTTTTGTTTTATATCGCTATATGTAATTACTGCCACCTGTTTTTTACTATCTTGATCCCTTTACGTTTTACACACATCGATCTTTATTATATATATTTACAAACTCGTTTTTTGTGTTAATCATGAAATTATATATACAACATATTTTTTATAATTGTTATTCAAACTATTTTTTTCTCTCCCTCATACACACACTCCCTCTCTTATTTATATGTATATATATATATATATATATACAGGGTGTCCCGTTACTCACGACCTTAAATTTAATGACGTATTCCTGAGACGATTTTGAGACGAAACTTCTAATATCATTTCATCGAGGCTATAATAGTTTGTGAATTAGAAGCGTTTAAAAGTGACCTATTATATGGCCTATATTTCGCGCGCTCAGGTGCGGCGCACCGTGCGCGATACCGTATTCTTG
>QVNV01021972.1:0-29369 GCA_014825455.1 Pseudomyrmex pallidus | reverse complement strand
CGCGCGCGCGCACATACATAAAAGCCTGTTCTGGGCATTTTCGTCGTCGGGGAGGGACACGGCCCTTCCACCAGGATATACGATATGCTATATGCTCCCTCCGCGCCCCTTCCCCGCATAATATTCCCCGTTCTGGTGGGGACGACGACCGCCTCTAGAAACGCCCTTCGACTTGCTTCACCCGACTCGCGTATATGCTCCACGACGACGACGACACAACGACGACGACGACGACGACGACACGCTTGCCCTGCGCGATATATTCGCAATATGTACGCGGATACATACGCGGTATTTCTACGTGAGAGAGTGTGCGCGCGTTCGCGTCTGCTGATGCGTGCACACACTCACACGCGCCCACACCTGCCCCTTCATGTACGCACCGCGTGCGTATGTAGGACAAACTGCATGGCGGAGCCATTCACGGTCTTCCGCAGTCTTATGTGCTCGGTGTCAGGGAAAGGAAGAGGGGACACGAAGGAGCTCCGAGGAGAAACCGGTCACATCTCTTTTTCGGTCGGAACGTTTCTCGCTTTTTCTCGATGGTGTGCGGAACATTTTTCTGAAACTCGAGTTTAAAATCTCGCGCGAACGCGCAATTCTTCGCACTCGGCAAATCTGCCGCCGAGAAGAAAAATTTTGTTGCCTCAGCCCGTATCGGGCGGAATTTTGTTTGCAAAGCAAGCCGTGGCTTGCTGTTATTATAAACCACCTGCAATCAAAGCAGGAACAAATCGATGAACACCGATACTTCGTCGTAAACGCTGCGCCAACCTGGAATATAATATTACACATGTGGATAATCTGATCTTGAACGTGGTTAATACACGTGATGTAATTCCATGCGGCGATCATGTAATAATTCGTGTCGCACACGAGACGCGCGTTTGTTTTTGCAAAAGTTTGGATACTCATCGTGCGCAGTTTTTTTTTTTTCCTAGAAGAAGAATAAGAATACAAGCGCAAGTATAATATTACTTACGTCGCGCAATAAACTCACTTCTCGCATTAACGATTCTGTCACATCTCACGCACACATCATTCGCAATCATTTTTCACTCTGATAATCTAATCCTACTTTTCTAATCTATTCGTGTTTACGTTCGCGATATCGCGACCGACAAGTACAATGTCACGTCAACGCGTACCTCGCGTTCGTTACAACAACGCGAATATATGCATAATAATTATATTTCTGCTTTACATTATGCCGTTGTATTTTATCACGTCAACACGCATCACGTTTTCCAGGACATTTGTCACGACCTGTCAAATGGTTGACGAGCTCGCGTATGTGTGTATATATATCGTTCGTTCGGACGTGGTTTCGTACCGGCGGCTTTGTTGTTGCGTATACGGCAGAAAATTGCGCGTACGTCGGATACATTCAACGTGCGTGCGTGGTGCGCGAGCGGTGCGGAGACGCACGAGGAATGCAAACGCAGCATCGACCAACCAACCGACCGATCGACCGACCGACCGACCGCCGCCGTCGTTGCCGCCGGTATTTTTTAATGGAATAGCAATAGAGAGCTCAACAGTCGGGCGGATATCCAATTTTTTTTTTCAATTTGCCCGCGAGACTCGCGGGCGTCCGGATTCGACACACCCCGTATAACGCGCGCTCACGCGCACGTGGGAACCGAGGGCGACACTCGCCCCGGCGTATCACGCGCAACGCAACGATGAAAAAATTCAAAACAAAAATCATCCCATTTTTTTTCCTCCCCCTCCCCCATCCTCCCGGCCGTTGCTACGGCTCTCCAGAGAAAATGCCAACGAAATTCACTTCGCCACCCCTTCCCTCCCCGGGTAAGATCCGGTGGAAATGATATCCCGCGGCCGCGTCGAAAATTTCACGGGATACCGCGCGGAAAATTCCGCTCGCTGTTCGCGCCGCGACCTCTGTTTATTTTTCGCGGCGAAAATCGCGAATTTCCCAGCGAAGAGACACGGCAAATAACTCGATTCGGCCGCGCCGTGCGCGCAATTATCCGACTGGATGACGCCGGCATAAAGCAGCTTCTTCTTTTTGTTTTTGTTTTGTCCGACTTGATTTTGCGGTTCCCGAGCTTCTGGGATAATCGGTTTTATCCCGGGCACAAAGTAAAAATTAATTGCCGCTAAAACAACGCGAGCAAACCGCGAATACATCGTGTAATTTATTAACGAAACTAACAAGTGACGTGCGTTAAAAAAAAAAAAAAAAAAACTCGCTATTCCCGGCGCATGAAATTCACGTGTTTGCGAGGCGCGCGCAATGGAAGAAATTTCGTAAAACAAAAAGAAGAAAGAAAAGAAAAAACTGCTATCCGTGCGAACAATAACCGCGTGTGTTCCTCGCGTTTCTTCCTCGCGCGAGCGTCGTTCCGCGGAAACGGAAGGACGTTTCGTCGGAAGTGGTCGCGACAAGGAGAATGCGCTTTTTATTTAACCCGCTTGCCACCGCCGTGCCTTTTAATTTTACTTTCTTTGCTTCGCTTCTCTCACCACCACGCGACGACGACGACGACGACGACGTCTAACCGCGGAAAAAAAGTGAGCAAACGCGGCGCCGTCGTGAAACTACCTACGAAGAATATAAGAATACCCGCGTTCCCTTTTCCGTTTGGGGTTTCTTTTTTCTCTTACAGCGCGCCTCGTTAACGTCCCTTTATCTTCCGAATTTTCTTCTCTCGAGGCTGGGCTGCGCGAGCGCCTCTCAGAATGGCGCTCGGCAAAAGAAACGAAGTTTAAAGAGCGCGCTAAAAGCGCCGAGACGCCTCGAGAATAACATGACATTAATAATGTAACCTTGTTGATAATTAAACCTGAAAAGATTCGGATAAAGCAAACAAAATCAGACGTTCTTAGAGAAGATCTCTTTTTGCAATTTGTATTTTCTCCGCGTGTTTGCTCTCCGTCTCAGATTTTCGGACGTTTTTTTATTTTATTTTATTTTATTTTATTTTCGGCGTTCCTCTTTTGTGCGTCAGAAAAATGCGAAAGAGCATTTTGTTCTCTCGCAGCGATAAAACAGCGTCTATATCGTCGCCATCTTTCGCCGCTATAAGAAGAATCACTGGAAAGAATCCATCACTTTCGGATCACGAGGGCGCGTCTTACCCCACGAAACAGCGCGGACGTCCGTTAGGAACGTTGTACGAGGGTTGTTTGCCGATGTTAAGAGGCAGGGGTGCGACGGGGAACGTGGAAATGTCGCGTCAGACGTCGCCGGGAGGGTTTCGATTGGGCCGTTCAACGGGCAAAAGACAGATCGTCCGGGATCGCCTTACCGCCTGTTCGATTCTATTAAACCGAACCTCTACACTCTATATCTCTCTCTCTGTACGCCCTTCGGCGCCCTATCCCACACACTACTACTATCCTACAGGAAGAGAAAGAGAAGAAGAGATAGAAAGAGAGAGAGAACCCGCTCTGGAAATCTATCGGTGACCCCAGCGAAACTCGTTCCTATCTCGTTTCAACCTCGCCGGGAACTCTCGTCTCCTCTTTTCGTTAAGATCAATTTATGGCTTCCGCTCACGACCGGCGAAATGCCGCGAGGATCAATTTTACGCTTTTTTTTTCTCCGTCTTATTCAATAATTTAATCGCTGCTATTATCACGCCGAGTTAAATCACATTATCTTGCGGTCATAATAAACACTCTCATGTGTTTTAAATTCTTAAAAAAAAAAAAAAAAAAATTCTAATAACAAGATAAATGTCTCAATGGATCGGACATGTAGGTACCACTGGGGCTGAACATTTGCTAAGAAAATAATTAAATACGACAAAGTAATTTTGTAAATAAAGTATCGCATGTGTAAAAAGATCACAACGTGAAAAAATATACGAGAGAGATGAACTATTGCGTATCATCGAACGAGAATGATTTGACCTGCGCAGACTGATCGGTATTCAATTTCCACGTGAACCTGGCATTTTTGTTCCGACACATCGCCAAGTGTCACAAGACAGGCTCGACTGTTCGTTGGTATAACGCTGCCACAATAGAAAATTCATCGGACTGATTAGATTACATCCGGGAGGAATAGCGCTTCTGGGTTTTACTTTGTAAAACGGACGGAGTAAAGAGACCGCGCTGCGAAATAATAATAATCGACCTTGTTGTGTGTAACGAACGCCGCGCTAGTTGGGAATAATATGCCAACCTCGTGGATGATGCATACCCCCGCTGAGTGACAGCTGTCGGGACTTGCGCGGCCTTTAGCGGTTATTTCTTGGCGTTTCCTCCGGCCAAGATACGCGGAGGAAAAATCGCCCGGCTATAAAGAACAATATGTACTCCGACAGCTGCGGAACTAGGCGAATCCGAGAGTGCGGCAGTGTGCGCTCGCTCGTGAAATTTTCAGTCAGAAACGCGACAGGTGACGTCGCCGCGTAACGACCTACAAATTGAATATTATAACGCGGAAAAGCGGCGCGCGCGCGTTTACAAGCGGAAATAAGAGAGCGAACATGATACGTACGTACACACACACACACACATAGACACACAAGAAACATCGCCGAGAAGAGGCAGCCGGAAATATCGTGTGGATATCTTCTTCTTCTTCTTCTTCTTCTTCTTCGAGAAAGAGATTTTTCTTTCTTTATGCGAAGAGAAGAATAAAACGAGAAACGTGTGTGCGCATTTGCAACGTGTATTTTTCCGTCAATCCGCGTTGCAATCGCATGTACATACTCCGAGCTTATTTATTCCGTTCCAGCGACGAGGAAACACCCGCGGCGCTCGCGACTCTAATTTAACGACGATAAAATCGGCGTCGCGATTTCCCAGCGACTTCTCGCCGCGAGTGCTCCCGCTAAATTGCTCCCGACCGAGTGAACCACCTGCACGAACCACCACGAGCATTAAGACTGGGGAAAAAAAAAAAATGGAAGACGGTATAGTTAGGTTCTCGTTCGGTAGAGACAAGTGTGTGCGCGCGCGCGCTCGTTGATTAACGACGTTGAAAAGAAGGGCCGTTAGTTAGCGCGCGGGCACAGACTCGGGCGCGAAAAAGGAGATAACGGAGCCTTCCGCGACGGATTACCAACGTCGTAATTCTCTACCGCGGAATAATCGCGACGTTCGCCCGTATATAATTCTTCCCGTATAAATTGCGGTATTAGAATTCTTGTTTCGCTCCTAACGGTGTTCGAACGCGCGCCTCTAACGATTCCATTTAATTATTGCTTCTCCTTTTTGCGCGTTCGATTTTCGCTAGCAAATCGAACGAATGATCGCCGACTCTGGCTCTCCGATTACCACGATGATGCGTTCGTAGACTCTACAATGTTTGCACACATTTCCTTATTTAAAATAATAAGCGTGCGTGCGTGTGTGTCCGTATATTGTTGTAACTTTAAAATCAGAGATACACTAGTTTATTTATAATAAATTACATAATAATGATATTAAATAATTAATAAAATTGACGTTTATATTAGTAATGACGTTTATTTTATATTAATTAATGAAATTAATGTAATTGACGTTCATATTGTTGTCAACTAGATTCAATTCTCCATAGTGTGATACACAAATTATTCTTCCTTTTATCCTAGATAAAATCGTCCCGCGACAAAGCAAAACAATTGTCCAGTTTCCGAATATTATTTTATATAAATTTTCTCATCTGTAGTTTACACTTGATACACACTCGGTTTTACTTTGTACTGACGTATTTCCGCGCTTGGTTTATTGACCCCCTTCCTCCCCGTATTATTCGCAAAGAGAATTACACACACACACGCACGCAAGAAACCTCAAAGTGCACACAACCGGACGGAGTTGATGAATAAATCAGGAAGTAAACCGACAGTTGGCCTCTTTGCTCATCAACTTGTTCACTTCACGCAAATGTTGCGATTGTGTGTTATCAGGGTCATCGTCGTCTACTTCCTTCTTCGAGTTTTCACGACCAAAGAGAGACCGATAAAAACACACACGCTTCAAGCGAGCGAACAAAGTTTGTTTGGAAAAACCAACTCGCCTCCGCGGAAGTCCAGGGAAAACAAGAAGTGAACGTACACGAGGTGCTTTTGCACCTCGCGAGCTTATATAATATACATTGGATGCGCGCGAGTGTGTTAAGAAACAAACCCGCAAACGTAATCCGCAACGTGGTTTACCATCGCGTCTGCTGCCCCCGAAACAACATTCACCCCTTTCTCTCTCTCGGGAGCGCCATCTTAGTGGCGCGTCTTCGCTTTCCGAGAGACAAGCGTTTCATTTCTATATACAGTCGCGAAGAAAACACGAGAGAAGGGCCGAGTGAGCTCCGAAAGCAATAATTACGACGTTAGGACCAGGCGCGATCACGATCCTGGCGTGTTTACGTGTGTGTGCGTCCGTTATGTCATTATCCCATTTATTATAACGATCAGGAGTCACCGTGCTCGGCGGCTCGACCGGATTCCACGCCCGTTTCTCGCTCGACACGGACGCAAATTGCCCGGCACCACCGCTCGGACCGAGCGCGCGCGGATGATACACGATGATGTCTTGATACGGAATGCACGATAGTTAATCGCCGTTTAATCCGAGGGTCGCTCCGCTTAATTTCTCTTCCTTTCAGCGTGTCTTTCTCTCGGTAAATCATAATAAAATTTTGAAAGATAGGCCACGTCGAAATCAGGCCGCCACGAAGCGGCGCGCGCTGCGTTAATTCGGGGGTGTCTGTCTCTCGAGCAAACGTCGAGGCCGAGCTCGAAATGAGCGATGCGAGACGTCGAAAGTATAGGATGTCGAGGCGACGAAACAGCTTCGACGTACTTGCGCATACGTTTTTTGTTTTTTGTTCACACCAGAATTCGACTTTGCACACACGAGTGTCTGAGTTTCGGTTCGTTAAGGATTCAGGAATTCGCGCACCGACACGCCCTCACCGAGATCACAGCTGGAAAAAAAAAAAAGAAAAAAACTGCGCCGACGACGTAACGCGATCGCGAAAGAGAAAAAGAGTTACGCCGGAGGACAAAGAGCCGCAGAATTTTTCTTTCAATCGCTCACACAAAAATACCGACTCTCTCTCTCCCGACAGGCGATAACGGAGGCGCGGAGCGAAGGTTCCTTTCTTTTTCCCGTATCGACTCTAGAATTCGTATAGTAGAATTCGCGCTCGATTGTTACCGGAGGGCAAACCCCCAGGGAAATTTGCAGAGTGCGTGCGAAACGCAGCCACGGGCAAATGATTTAGTAATGTCTGCGTGTTTTTTTTTTTTTTTTTTTTTTTTTTTTTATTGTAGCGAGAGTCTGAAGGCGAGCGTAATGTATATAATGCAGGTTTGCTTAACGCTATTTATGTATGAACAAAAAGTACGTTAAAGGACAAAAAATAACAATTACTTTGTTCGGTAAAAAAATCTGGCGAAAAGTCAGACGGGACTTATTGGTCGACGCGCGCTTCCAAAAGTATAAAAAAAAACATTATAGTTGAAAGAATCAGACGTCGAGAACAAAAAAATAAAATGTGACTTGTTCATCAGTGTCGCATTGTACAGATAATAAAATATCGAAGTGAATAATTTGCACGGATTATGACTTAAAAAATAATTTAAAGTCTCATAAATTTAAAGTCTCCGCTAATATACATAGTATTAAAAAAAAATAACAACAATAATCGCCATATTTCTGTACGAATTTTAAGGATGAAAGCACTTAATTAGCACTTGATTATGTAATTTATTCCAAATTGTTCTTTTTGCAACCGGAAATATGCTTTTTCAAAAACGAGACCAGAAACGGCAAGTCGCGTCTCTTGACTTTAATTTTCTTTCGTCAAACGAGCGCTAAATTTTTGAATTTAATTAGCATCTAATTAGCGCTTGATTTTTTTTTAGATAAAAGCGGATTTTATCTTTGTACGGTGCGGAAGCCCGGGCTAACCTGACGGACATAAAGGACGCGCACAAATCGTAGTAGATAAATGCGTGTCGCAATTAGACGTGTAATAAACTTGAAAAGTATTTTCGGCGATCAAAAGCGCGAACGTGTGAATGCAGCGTAGAAGAGCACACCTAGTCGATAATTAGGCAAATATACCGGTGCGGAATAAGGACGGCGAGTGACGAGAACAAAGCGACGCGGAATCCCGACGTTCACGCGGTGAAAGGATATCACACACAGCGGCTTGATCGCGGATATGCGGAGAATATTAAACGCCAATTTATACGCGTCGTAAATAATGACAGAACGCGGAACACGCGTAAAATCAGGACGGATTGCGATAATTTCACGCAAAGTGCAAAAGTCGCAACGATCGCGATCGTTAGCGGCGATCGCAATCGTTTGTGGGAGGAGCGCGAAATGTGAAACGCGGTCTCATTGACCTCGCGAACTTTTGCGCAAATTGAAGTTTATCGAAGTATATATTTCTTCTCTTGAGATTAGAGTTTCAGATACAAATGAAATATATGTTCAACTTTCAATAACTTGTTGTTGAACTAACTCGGACACGTTTATAACTCGCAAAAGCAAACTACACGAACAATACCATTTACTTAAAATGGTCACGTTCCTGCCAGAGCTAATGACACAAGTGCATTGTAGTGCGTGTTCGCGACAATGCCGCGAATTTCCGCGCGCGAAAATCCGTAACGGAGCGAGTCCGCGCCGCACGGATCTCGTTGTGATTTTCGTGACTAATCCAACAGGTCGCGGCATCCGCGCGGGTTTTAATGTCCGCGACACGTATCGAATCGGTGTTCCTCGGACAGCAAAATGGCCCCCGAGCCACCGGCGGCGGTGTAGAATCGAAAGCTTACACGCACGCATGCACGAGACGCGACGCCTCGGGACACGCGATGCCGCTCGCGTAATGAACGAACGTGCGTGTGCGTGCACGCGACGCACGCAACATCGCGCCGCGCCGAGGCAGAGAGGCGACGATCTAATATCCCGCGACCGATACGGGAAAACCGCCCGTCCGCTGTTTGCACGCGGTGTGTGAAATACACGTGTACAATATCATACCGACCGTGTAATTTTGTACGCGTTTAATTTTATTTTCTGAAATAATCCACACACACACACACACGCACACGAACCGCGCGCGCGAAACGCGAATACCAAACAGCATTAAATGTTACATGGTTTTTGAAAAAAAAAAAAAAAGTTTGCAGTTGCGCAGCAGAAAAAAAATGGAAATTTCGCGAAAGAAAAATTATCGGAGAGCACAAGAGGGGCGGCCAAGCGCGCCAATAGAAACGTTATCTCGGATAAGCTGGGCATCGGCTATTTCGCTGAATGTCAACTAACACACAAACACCACTACGTACTATATAGGCACGTATCCATTACTAAACAAATCACGAGAGCCGTTCGACCGTGCTTCTGTAAGCCCCGCCGCTGGGCGCTGGATAATTAAAGCTGCGAGGCACATTTGATCGAGTTTCGGTCTCGCTCTCACGGTTCCGACACAGACCGATTGTTCCCCCATTTTAATTTTTTTCGGAAAATTGGAAAAGGAATTCTTCCCCGCTTTCCGGCATATGTGCCGGAACCGGGCGAAAATTGGAAATTGATTTCGGCCGTGGAATTCCGAGCGATATATGTCGGGCATGTATTCGAAACGCGATACCGAAATTTCGCGCCTACGAAATAGTTCCTCCGCAATACGTTCGCCGGGGAGGATTCATCAGAATGTCAATTCGCTAGATGTGGGTCACGCGACGCGGCGTTATATTACAATCCGAAGAAGAAAAAAAAATCACACAAACGAAAGATCGCCGTCGAACCATTGTTCTCTCTCGAACGATGTAATTTGCACAATACTTGTATTTTACAAATAATTTATATGTATACAATCGAGATGAATCGACGACGCGTATCGACATATATCTCTGTCTTGAGAAGAATTGCGGCGCGATAAGTGTCGACAAAAATGCTCGCCGTATCGAAATGTCGAACGTATCGATTAAGATGTCAGGAAGGTCTTTGAAAAAAAAAAAAATCCAAGTGCTTATTTTCCACGTTACGTAAGTAATCGCTTCGATGGATTTGCATGCAAATGACACAACGATAGTCCTCTGAAGAAATATGACTTGGCAGGTTCGAGAACTGTCAGAACAATGAAGTCGTTAGAGTCTCTGAATTAAGGACGGCGCATCTGGATACTGCTGGGAGCATTTTGTCGAGAGAGAAAGAGAGACTGGAATCTCCCTCGCGTTTCGTTTCACCCGAAGAAAGCGAGTGAATGTTCTCTCGCGTGAGACGCGCGCGTCCAAGAGAGACGATCAACGAGAACGTGAAGATGGTCGGAGTGGAGGAGAAGGTCGGTCGCGCGATTCCAGTATTTCCAGTATTTCGGGTGTCCCGCGGCGCGCGAGGCGGTTTTTTCGATCGTCGAATCGAACTACTTCATTAGCGGCGAGCCATAACGACGATAACACGCATCGGTCGCGAACGAAGAAGACGATCGCCCGACAATTAATAAATAAACGGCGTTCGGTATCGCGAACTCGCCACCGAATTGCGCCCGAGGCTAGATAAAAACAGGGAAAAAATTCCTCGAGCGAGACACGCAATTTCGGAAACGCGGCGGCGCGCACAAAAGCGCGAGCGTCTCAGCGCTCGCATTAATTGAAGAATTTTATTTTATTTTTTTCGCGAACTTTATTGCTTCAATTTGCGCAAAGTTTATTTGTTTTCCAAATATTTCGTGCGCGCATGTGCACCTTGTATCTTAATTGATACGTTTATACGCGGCGGGATGTGTTTTCGCGGGGGACTTGCATTCAGGGAGGGACCCGCCCCGCGCTTTCATCCTGTCAAACATTCCCACGCCTAATGCCCTCGCTAGCGCCTGAAGAAGCGCACGCGGTGTCACTTTAAAACGGGAGCAACGAGGTCCTTTTCAGCCTCTGTTGTCGCCACGACGGGATGCCTCCGGTCCGCTTTCGGTGACGTGCCGTCGGTGTCCTGTTTGCGGTCCTCGACGGTCTTTCACCGATATTTACTCTCGCCTAGGCCCTCCGCCCTGGGTTTGCCTACGAAGACATCTCGAAGGATCGTGACTCGGCAGTGTCTCGTTTTTGTTTGCCACGCCGCCGGGATTTCCCCACAAAGGGCCCGGTGCATCGTGCACCGTTCTTTCCCTCAAGACGCTTGGGATTAAACTCGAAAGGATTCCAAGTGTGCGTGTGCGTGTGCGTGTGTTGTTTGCGCTAATTGTTTTTTCTTCTTCCTAACCTAATCTAACTCGACGAGGAAAAAAAGGTTGCGAAAATTAGGACCTAACACGAAGTCAAATCATCTCGGGGAATGACGATTCTCTAAAACTTGACCTAAACAATCCCCCTGGCGCATTTTAAATAAATTCATGTATACACACGGCGAGTTAACGGCGTGTCAAAACGCTGGTTAAACGTTGAGACGATCTTTGGAAAATGTTTCGGCTTTCGTACGCGCTCGGAAAGAAGTGAGAGAGGAGGAGGTCTGCACGCATCCCTCTTGTGCGCGCCGCGCGTCAGTAAATAAACCATACTCGCGTTTCTTAACGAGTGTGTGTAATACTCCACCAAGAGTATTCATATACGAGATCGCTTTTATAGACTCGCTTTTGAGGTAGCGTGAAAAAACACATAATCCTTCAAAGGACCCTCGCGGACCAGATCTTTCGTAAATCTGGAAAGGGTTGTGTGGGCCAGATGAAAAGGGCCGTCGTGTCTATTAGCCCTCGGAGAAGGGGTTCTGGAGATTTTTTTTTTTTTTTTTTGAGAGGCATTTTCTGGACTCGTGCACAAACTGGATCTCCGATCTCTCCGCGCTCCGAGATAGACAGATAGAGACAGAGAGAGAGTGTGTGTGTGTCCTTAAGGGCGGAAGAGACGCACGCTCGCTGCCCTGTCGCCCCTTGTTCTCCTTCTCTCTTCCTCGTTTCGTTTCTCCCTCTTTCTTTGCGCTTTATGTTACACAAGAAAGAGAGAAAGAGAATCGCAAGGAAGAAAGGAAGAAGGAGGTAGAAGAGTGGTCTTAACAAAGGTCGGTCTGTCACGCACTGCGCGACAGCCCAGCCATTGACATCGGCGGACTCTGGAAAAAAAAAAAAAAAAAAAAAAAGAAGAAACGAACGAAGCAAGGAAAAAGAGACAGAACCACCATGGCTGCGGAAAGGGAGGGAGGGGGTACAACACAGGCTACGTCTTTAGTTAATGCTGGCTTCCGCGCGCCCTTCGTCCGAGAGAGGAAAAGAGAAAAGACGAGAGCGCCGAAGGGATCCGAGGAAGCAGACAGCCGAGAGGCTAATAGAGAAGAAGAAGACGAACAAGAGAAGCGGGAGAGGAAGGGTACGAAGAGAAAGAGAAGAAGAGAGAGATAAAAAGAGAGAGAGAAAGAGAGAGCGAAACTACTTGACGGCGAAATCCATCGCGATAACTTAATCCCAGGATTACGCTGCGGTTAGGTATCCGCGCGGAAATCCGATCGCGCGCGCCTGACAGGATCTCCTTCAGGGCCGTAGCAAAGGAACGCGACTGCTCCGTTTCCGGTTTCTTGCTCGATCTCTCGCGAATCTCGAGACCTTCCTCCTCTCGTTGGGGCGCGGACTAACGCGCGAGGATTATTATCGTCATCATCATTATCATCATCCGAATACATCAATCAATTTCGATATTATTATACTTGAAGATGTCGCGTTTTTCGAAACACGTCGTCGACAATCAATCGCTGTTGTCGCAATCGTTGCAAAAGAAAAAAAAAACATACATGCATGCACATCAATCATCGCATCGCGACCGGTTTCTTTCGCGCACGTTGAATCGGCCTGTGTGCTACGGGCGTGCATTCAGGCGGGTTCAAGTTAGCGATTATTAATTGCAAAACTAAGGAAGCGAAGCTTAAGAATAAGTAGTAAGTAAGTAATTGTTTTGTTGGCGTTACGTACAGTACTTACAAAGCCGTGCTTGTCGCTGATGTTGTTCGTGAGCTTGAGTTTGTGAAAGCTCACGACCTTCTGCATCCACTGCTCGCCGCTGCTGGGCGAGTCCGGATGTATGTACATCCTCTTCGGCATTTCCGGATCCGCTTTGCCAGCTACCATCCACCTACTGCTCGCGCAAGCACGCACGCACGAACACAAGTAAAAACAGAGTATTAGAAAATTGCCGGGTATCGGCGTCGGGGTTGTAACGTAACGTGTCTCGCGACGAAGACGCCGATATCTTCTTCATCGTTAAGATAAATCACCGAAATCGAAACGCGCAGACCACAAGAAAATAAATAAAACGCAACGCGTACTCCCCAAAGCGAAACGTTCAGATACGGACTGGATGATTCAAATTCGTTCCGTTATAATTTACCGACTGCTTCTCTTATTAGGCACTTTTTCTATCCGGCTAGACTGGACCGTAATTTGAGCTAGGGACGAGTTAGAGACGTTCCTTTTCCGATAATCTCGGTGAATTCTAACAATTTTCTCCAGAAGGATGCCGGGGTAAACTCCCTCTCCCCTCGCCCGCCCTCTTTCGCCCGCATCCTGCGCGCATCCTTCGACGCAAACGACGAAAAACCGATGATCTGGAACGAGCCGAAAGGAGGATCTCGAAGCGTGTTCCTCGTTGGCTCGAGTGGTTTCGTCTCTGCCGCGAGCATCGGCCGATTGTTGTCTTTTAAGGGAGGCGTGTCCACCGCGCGGCGTTCGTAGTCTCTTTCTCGTCTCTTCGCAGGTGGGTCAAACTCGAGCGCGAAGGGACCGAAGGAAGAAGAAGAACTCGTTCGACGAGTTCCAAAGTGGCTGCGGTCGCCGTCGTGATGTAATCGTTCATTGTGGTCTGCGTTTCGATCGTCGGAACGCGTCGGTATCCGAGATGCCTCGCGCCGAGAGAGTTTTCTTCTGGAGAACGCGCGCGCTAATCGAAAGAGAAAGAGAGAGAGTCCCCTCTGTCGGAACGCGCGAATTCGTCATCCGATTGCGAAAAAGTTCCCGCGCGTTCGAGAGAGATACGCGCGAAAGTACGCGCGGACGGAACAGGTTGTACACTTTTGCGCAGCTAAACGTAAATATTTGCGCCGAGCCAAAAACTTTTGAGAGAAACTTGAAACGAACAAATACGTGTACGAAATAATTTGTTTTTTTTTGCAAGTGACGTTGTGAAATATCGATGTTCGTCAACGCGTAAATTTGCGATGTGTTATGAAAAACATATAAAATATACTTAATTTTTTACACACGCAAAAGAACGAATCTTGAAATTTTGCGAGGCATCTCGTTTACCTAATGTGAAGGCTTGCGATCCCCATACAAGTCGAAATAATTTCCCATAGGTCCTTTCTCCCTACGTGGCACTTGAGTGAAAAAAGGGATCAATTACAATGTGATAATCTATTTTTATCATCAAATATTCGCTCTCATGACTGAAATATCTGTGTTGAATGCTGAATATTTTTGTTGAAATATATCTGCGTTAAGTTTCGAAGCGTTCGTCCACTTTGCGAGAAAAGTGGTCGTTAAATTTTCGTTACGCTCGATCGATGCGAATCGATCGGATCTAAGCGAGACGATGTTTGCGATGTGAAAAAAAAAAAGGATGCGTAAAAACAAAATCGAATTTGTTTCGACGAGTATGAGGAATTGTTCGCAGCGCACGCTCCACACTTAATTAAGGAGAGTTTCTTGTGATAAAAACTAATTGTCAAGAGAGGATCAGAATCAATCCAGGATCATTGTCGCAAAAATGTACTTCTGCGTAAAAAAAAAAAAGAAATATTTAACCGTTCGTCTCTTTCGAATCTATTTAATTCGCTAAATCGACAAATAATGATCCAGAATTGTTTTGATCGCGCACAGGGTCAAGGATATCACCTGTTGTGAAATTTATATCGGCATTCGTCCGATGCCACGATGTCCATTAGAAGTATGTAGCTAGCCTGCTTGTCTAATCCGAACACCCTCACTTTATACGCGGGAAACATGCGTCTGCGAACAATTTTGCGATCGCAAAAAAACACAGCACACATTAGTTTCGTCGTTCACTGCTGAGTTTTTTCGAAAATTTTTGGTTTTTTTTTTCACGGAAAAGGGGGGAATCGTGCGTACACAAATCTTTTGCGCGGACAACTGATTTTTAAAGATCTCAGATGGAGAAGCTCGAATGGATTTTGAAGCGTTTGTATAAACAAGAAAAAAATACGTACAGAGACGCGGAGCGTGATTTTGTATTTTGCGAGAAACACTCGAGAGAGAGATCGTTAAACACGAGCTGTCCGCGGCAATTTGAGCTTTGCAAGTGCCTCCACTTTCGCCCCTACAATCCCCGCAAATACCTCTACCTGTTGTGAAACTTGTATCTGTAGTCGTCGGCGGCAACGATGTCCAGCAGGAGGATATACTTGGCCTTGGCGTCTAGACCGGAAACTCGGAACTTCATCTGAGGAAACATCTGCCTAGACCCCCGATCAACATGTACAGTTCGATTAGATTGCTTGCTCGATTAAGCGAGCTTACTTAAAAACTATCGTGCAACTACATCGCTCGCGAAGAAATTGCGCAAAACAAAAATACATAAATGTCTTATATATAAATCTGAAAAAAAAGAACGACAATTCGCGAAGAATTCGCCATCTTGCAGCCGAAGTTGCTCCTGACGCACCGGATCACGAGGTGCGTGTGCTTCAGGAGGAACGCGCGAGTCACGTAGACGACACCTGGTAGAATCCTGAAAGGTCGGAATAGAAACGTGCACGAGTCAATCCCGGCCGCTGTCAGACGGTGGCTTCCGAGACCGCGTTCCCTGGAATAAAAACCGGATCCCCGTTTCCCGGGCCAGAGACTGACAAGAGTCGGCCGTGTGCTGCGCATCCCGGTCGGTGCGCTCGCGTCCGAGGAATTATATTCGCCCGACGAAGAAGAGGCGCGCGGCACATCGCGGACAGAAATCTGGGAAATCGTCGCGCGGATCGTCGTCGTGTTTTTTCGCAACGAAACGCGAGACTCCGTCGTGTAGCTCGTTCGTTCCGTAATGAAAATTGCGCGTGCGACGAATATTTCCTTCCTCCGAGAAGAATCGAGTCCCGGAGATTCCGCAAAGAATTAAACGTCGTTAAGGTGTGGGAAAATTCCGAGCTTTTTTTTTTCTATCGCCGCAAAAAAAAAAGACACTTCTTCGAGGATTGAAAAACAAATCGACCGATGTAATTTCGACGAAACGCGGTCCGAGTCATCCTCGTGCGATATTGTTATGCGCATTAAATATTTCACACTCGTACTGTTACCATAATTCGATAATGCAATACTTCATAAATAATTACTGCACACGCAACGGCACTATAATGTGACAAACATGACGTGGTATCATTCATTTATTACAATTTGATAAATATTATTTATATCATTTGTTTACTATTTACACTATGGTATATGTAAAATTTAACGGAATAATATTCCGAACATTTTCCTTTTGTGGCGTAAAATATCTTTTTCAAATTTCATCGCACAAAAAATTCAAATTACTTCAAACGTGCTATCATGTATTAGCGGCACTTCGACAGAAATACTTTCTCACGATTCGTAATGCGGCAAAACACCTAATCAACATAACTGGGCATCGTAAAATTATCAAGTCTAAAGAAAGTGCGCGAACGAACCGCGGACATTATGAAGCAGATGATTATACAAGACGGGGTCTTCTACGTGTGTGTACACGTACATACCCATAGTAGTACCTCTCTGTACTACTCGGCCGTTAAATGACAGCAAACAAAAGATATATTTGTAAACCCCTCGATCTTTCGTCCCCAAGGTCTTCTCTGGTTCAAGGTCGAGGATGCACTTGCGATCGAGCTCGGTTTTACAACAAACCATTTTACATTCGCGCTACATACGCAAGAGCAAATATTGAAATATGTATATTTTAACTTTTTCTTTTTAAGTATCTATAAATAAGCTATTAAGTTTATCACACACTTTATTAAGTGAATATATTGAGGTGTCGATTGTACACCCAAGTGACATCAAGAACGGTTTCGCCGAACGCACGAGAATGAATTTGAAAATAATCTCCCCGCTTTGTAAATTATGTGAAAATGAAAGGCGGATTTAATTGGCGGTTCCGTAAAGACCTCATAAATTCTTGGAATTGCTGGGTATCGATCGAGAAGGCGGGCATTTAAGGATCCTCAGAGGCCCGTCTCGCGACGTGTTCGAAAAGTAGGTGAAGTCGGGGCATCACAAACAGCCGCGGGGAGATTTTTCTGGTAGCATCTGCCTACTGTCTGTTTCCTCCTCCGGTTGAAGAGGAGAGACCGCGTTTCGGCCCCTGTCAAATTTTCGTCGCGAGCGAGAGAAAGCGAGAGATGGGAACTCGCAACGACAGACTACGACGACGACGTTCACATCGCGGAGGACACTAAGCCGGATTATCCGCGCTATGTGAGCCAAAATATCCCGCGGGAGGACGCGATCCAGGCAATCCTCTCTCTGACGAGCGTGACGAGCGAGATGCTGTCAGCGCTGCATCGCAAATGGCCGGAGGCCGGACGTGCCGGATGTCCTTTACATTCGATCAATCAATTATACATACCGCTGTGAAGTATCGGTTTTTTTTTTTAATATTTTTTTCGCTGCGCGAAAATAGTTTGTTGTTTGTTAAAAAAAAAAAAAAAAAAGACACTGTACACACGCGGTTATCAATACGCGGCGCAAAAAATTGGAAGTGCCGTTAATGACGCCCGACCTAGAAGTCAACATTGGCGTGGTAATTAATTCACAAAACGAATGTATTCGCCAGATCAATAAATATATATATATCCTTGATTTAAAAAATAATTAGAAAGCGAGAACGTTACAGGCGTGTCGTGAACTTAATTATTTCTGCGTCAAATGTCACGCGCGACGTTTAAAAATATATCGCATCGAAAAATTAATCGAGTGCCGTCACGTCTGTGTTTTATTTTTTTTCGATCGATTAAAAAATCAGCTCGAGACGTGTAAACAGCCGTCTCCGAAATATATACATTCGTGCCGCCAGAATTAATTACCACGGAGGACACGTAAAGATCGAGCCAACCGCATACGATAGATCTCTCTCTCTCTCTCCGAAATCTGAACATGAGATCTCCGAAAACGTCGTTGTTAAGTAGCGCCTACCGAACGGCGCTCAATCACTCGGAGATCGAGCGGGGGAAAGTTGAAGAGAGAAAATAAAAAAAAGTCGATGCGGATGTAATACATTATCGTATGTTGAAATCGTATCGCATCGCGCGGCGACGATTTCTCGCGCGCGTGACCCTTCTTCCGTCGCGCCCAACTTTTGACCGGCGAACGAGCCGCTAATGAGCCGATAACAATACGAGTAAACAAATTACCAGACGACCCGTTGTCGCCCCGTACGAGGAGGCTGCTGAAAGCCGTAAATTGTCCGATAAATGCGCCTTTGAACAACTCCCGCTCACCACTGGGCGACTAGCTTCTTACTAGCCGTATAACTTCAGTTACGACGTATCGCCATAGCTCGAAATGGCTTGATAAGACACTCGGCCACCGATCGAAAGCGGTTTCTCGAGATTGATATATACGACCGAGAGAGATTTTTCTTGAATTTAAAATTGGAGACGTCCTGTCGCGCGATTGGATTGCGCGACACTGTTGCTCGTTATACGGTGATAAATCACGATCGTGATGAATATTAAAAAAGTGAGATAAAAATACGATCGCGGAAACAATATCTTGCTGAAATAAACAGGAAGTTACTACGTATATGGCCAAGTAAGAAAAATCTGTTAAATTTGTTGCTTCGCCAGCGAAACATTTTGTCGGTGAAACTAAAAATTCAGGTTTGTCAGTCAATTTTTCTTGCTGGCCGTATAAAACTTTTTTTTTGTGATGTGCATTATTTTTCTTCTGATTTTCTCATCTTTTCTTCATCTCGTACGCAAGAGGAATGTGAGATTCAAAAACTGTTCGTCGTTCGAAGAAAAGCTTCGAAGTTTAATCGGTGACGCGAGAACGTCTTCTCAAAATAATGCGACGTTCCGAAAAAAAGGTTCCGAAGAATCATCGTAGAGGCTGATCAGATTTAATGGCCATTCTTCTTCCATACGTACGAGATTACGGAAAAGGGTTTTACCGGAGCCCGGGAACGGGTCGAGTCATCAGAAATATTTATCGACATCATTTATACGATCCCCTTCCCTCCCCGTATTCTCATTACAGTTTATGTAACTGTCGGACGGAATAAGAAATTAGGTGCTAGATCGAGCCGCGCTGCCGTTGACGCCGCGTCAATGTCCATGCCCCGGCAATATAATACTAAAACTCGAATCGTAAAACGATCGCGGACGCCTGATAAATCGTAGCCGAGGAAAAAAAAGCGTTCTTCTTTTTATGATTTGTATCTTTTGAAATTGAGACGAAAATAAAAATAAAAATATATACAACGTGATAAAACGGTAATAATATAATCATCATAATAATCATCGTCAATTGCGCACAGCGATGCCAATAAAATTGTAGTTTTTACTGCGCGCGCGCGTGTGTGTGTGTCAAAACAAAAACTGATCAAATATTAATTTTTCAAACAGATTAATATTGTTTACAAATTGTCGATAATTCTGTGTGAATAATTTCTCGATTGCAACAAAAGCAAAAATGAAAACGCAACCAGCTATCTGATGTCGCGATCCATGTTATAAAAAAAAAAAAAAAAATAATAAAATCGCGATAGCGATCGCGAAATGAAGAGCAATGTGAGCCAATTATTCGCGTGTACACACACACGCGCGCGCGCGTGCATTTTCTCATTTGTTTTTACACACACGTACGTACGCGTTTTTACACGCCTATACTCTTCGCGATTATTGCTATTAAGTATGTAGCGTGTGCGCGACGACACAATTACATCTGAAAAACCGATAACAGCGATCGTACAGCGATATACGTGGCGTTATGATTGATTCCGCGGCTATCGCGCGCGATAAAGCGGAATAGAATACAAAATAAAGCGCGGTAGATATTTATATATATGTATGTATATGTATATATATACATATATATATATATATAAAACGAGCAACTTTGTGTATAGGAAGCACCTGCTTCGTCCGACATTCGATCATCCCCGGCGCTCGTTTCACGTTTGTAATTCCTTGTCTCGCTACTACAGTGTTCAAAGGGCTTTACACACAGCAATCTCTATCTCTCTCTCTCTCTTTCTCTCTCCTCTTCCTCTGTACAGTACCTACACACACCGCGCGCGCGTTTATTCCCATACGGCATATGGCGCACTCCCATTTTTTTCGAGAGTCTGCACGATCGATGCGCGCGCCGCCGATGAGACTGTATCGCGCGGACGCCATCGCTAATAAATTGCTAGATGCTAATCTTTTTAATCGATATGTAATTTATGTTCCTTACCGACGCGGTAATCATAGCTGACGCTCGATCGCTAATAATCGCAATTATCGTTGGACAGCCTCACCTTTCTCCTCATATCTAACACGTACGATCCCCACGTGTGTGCCGCCAAGAGCAGAATTCAAATTATACATATCTTCTCGTAATTTAATTGTAACCGACGTATATGCACTCGTCAATTAATCGCGTTTCAAATAATTAATCGCGCGTACACGTTTTTACATAAGAAAAAGGGGCCCCGTCAATTTTTATCTTTTTTTTATTTTTTTTTTATTGTCTCTCCCTCAATCATTTTCATCGATTACGTCGCTGCGACGTTTCTCCTCTTCCAACTTCCGCGTTCACTCTCGCGCTCCCTTCGTCTTCCGCGCGCGGAAGTGGTTTGCCAGTTTCGGGTGTAACCGCAGAGATGCACTTCCGGAACACCCAGTACATTCATCCCCGAGTACCGGCGCGCTTTCCGCAAGAGTCTGGCAGGTGGAAGCGAGAGATCGCTTCCACGAAACCTCAGGAGCCTGCGGTGATGTGCGAGAGCACGACGACGACGACGACGACGACGACGATATTACTCGCGCACGCATCCTCTCGCCGGCAACAGCAGCGTGTGCAGCACATGTGTATACGTCTCTTCTTTTCTCTCACACGACAAACGTCGTCGTCCTCGTCGCGCGTCTCGTAAAACAACTCGCTTGTCTTTCTCTCTCCCCGTATTTGTTTCTCGGACGGCGCTAATTTTCGGCGTTACGGCTCTATCGGCGGGACCCGATCTAGACGCGCAGCCTCGGGCTATTCTTTCGGTATTTCGTGCCGCAGCACCTATGGCTTCTGCCTCGTTAACCGGAGAGACGGAGAAACGCGTCGGGAGAAGGGAGGTGTGCTGCGCACACCGATCGAATACGCGTACATACATTACACACGGGGCTGTGCGAGGTTCGATGAAACGTTCGCAGCGCGTCGAGACTTTCTATAGTCGCGATGATTGCCGATCAAAAGGCAATTTCCCGTCGAACACTTGATCACAAATATTCGATAAAAATAAGAGAGAGAGAGAGAGAGAGAAAAGCCGCACATATACATATATTTGTAATTTTTTCTCTTGCATGTAAAAAAGAAAAATTATTTAATGAGAAATTTATTAAATGTAAATTATCGAACTTCCCAAAGAGAACCATGAAACTTTGTCGATTATCGAATATTCATTAGTTCGTTCGTTTGTTCCGTCATTCCCGTGATATGTAACGGGAGAACGAAGACGCTCTTATCTCGCGCGTTAAAGTTTACCAAAGAGCAATTCCTACGGAACGAACAATCTCGTTCGTGTATAGATATCGTAAATCTGAGAGACGGCTCGTTCGGACGGATATAAATACAAGAAACGGCTCGCTTCCTTTCGCGAAACACTTCTTTCGTTATCGCATCGATGAGTAATGACGACAAATCGAAGAGGGGGAGAAAGAAAAGAGAAACGCGCACACACAGGTGCAGTTCGCCGATCTCTCTGCCTCTCCTCTTTCTCGTTGTCGCGCAAGTCGAAGCCGCGCGCCGATATCTCGATGCAGATATACACCCGCCGCTGGTCCGATGAAACCGACCGCGGATTTACGACGCGAACGTCCGATAGGAGTATCACCCTGCGCCCATCGTCGTCCCTTATTTACGACGGTTGATTATGCACGCTGATGTATTCGCGCTTCCGAAAGGCAATAATTCTAAGACAGCAAAACGCTCTCGCGTTACTAATGCAGATATGCGATAATTAACATTATGTTACAATTAGTTTTTCGGATTGAAATTAATTCGAATTGTGTGTGAATGCGTGGCTGAAGTTTATGTAATATTGAGGGTATGTATATTCTGTCGAGAATGGATCATCTATGATCCATTAGACATATCCAATATTACATTTTGGTTAATCAAATTTTAACATTTTGCTAAAATCGGCAATTAGAAACAAAAAGAAGATCGATATATCGAAATGCGATATTATGTGATGTTTGCATAGAAAAATCTTATTCCTGCTCAAAACGCTCCTTCATATCTTCGGAACCGCGCCCATATGCTCATCTTAAAACTTCTCAGATTTTACTGCCTGAATATTTTCTAACATTTCACACGCCGCAATTAAGCAAAGCCCCCGAGTCCTTCGCAAGTTTCTTTGGCATCTCTGTCCGAGTCTCGGGTCGCGCGCCGAGAAATTCAAACGATGTGCCGGAGGAACGTTATGACTTTGCGCGACTAATCGTTACGATTTGCTCGGGTCACGGTCGGAGGCCGTAGAAAAAGAAGCCTCGTTATTAGCCGGGACGAAAGCGAGTAGTTACCCCGCCAAGGCGTAACGACGCGACTGAATAATGCTCGTCATTGCCTCGGCAACTGTAACGCGCGCATACCGGTGTGTCGCTTTTATGAGAGGGAAAGAGAGAAAGAGAGCCCCCGATATATGTACGTACGATATCCTACTCTCATCCCGCCCCCGTCGCAGCAACGTTCGCGTCGATAAATCGAAGGTGGAATCGTTATTTACGGCGCGTCATTACACGCGACCGGAGACGCGCCACCGAAAGAATCCCTGCGCGCGCGCGCAACCCGGTAGCTTTGAGTTAATTTATTTTATCGCTAAGCGCGCTGCGCCCACCGATGATTTGCTCGCGTCCCTTTTGCATGGCCATTTATTTCTCTGCCCGCCAATCTCTGTCTCGCCTTATCGTTCTCCTCTGCTTCTCTCATCTCTCCCCGCCGTCGTCTCTCTCTCTCTGTCTCTGCACGCGCGTGTCATCCGTGAAATAAGAAATGTGTTCGCGCGCGAACGACACTCGAAATAATAATTGCGCGATAATTCGGATGAAATAATGTCTTTTTCAATTTGTGTCATTTGACGTCACGCGAGTCCGCGTGACGAATAAAAAATGAGTCAATTTACAGAGATTTACGCACAGGCACGCAAAATATTTTATTATCCTCGTTTAAAGTTTTACGAACACACGTGACGATTCACGATTGCAATTTCCCCGTTAAAAGACGAAATGAATCAGTTTCTTCCAGAAACACCCGTTACAGACACAAAGATTATTACATTCTCCGCGCTTTTATAGACTAAGAAGCATAAAATACGGTCTTAAAGAAGGCGCATGACACGTTCCCACCGCGTATAAAAGCGCCGCCGCGCGAGGAGGAAATTAAAAAATTCTCTCACTCTCGAATTTTACATCGCAAACTTTACCGTAAATTGGACACGCCGCAAACAACAAACCGCCGCGCCGCCGTCATTCCTTCCTCCTCTCTCCCCCGTGTTCCCTCGATGAGTCAATTCGCCGCCGTACGGTTACAAAATTATCGCGTGCACCTCCGACGTTATTTTAATCTGTTTACGCTGTTGCGCAAATTTATCGGCGCGCCTTACCAACGATGAGCGCGCTATTCTCGGCGCCTCGACGTCACGAGGAAGTAAAACACGGGTGAAAAAGATGAAGAAGGGAGCAAAAGACGAGGGAGAGAACGCAGAAGGGAGAAGCGAGAAGCGAGAGATTGAGTTTATGGGACGACGAAGGGCAGGACACAAATCTATTCTCGCGAAAAGAGAGAACTGACAGTGAAAGAAAAAAAATGAGGAAAAGAGAGAGAAAGAGAAAGAAAGAGCGCGCGCGCGAAGGAGAGGAGAGTCGTTTCTCTCTTCCATCTGCCTTCCTCCTCCTTCCTCTATTCATCCCCCTCTCGACTGTGTGTGCGAGTCTTGTCGAACAAATCGGTACAAACGATCGTCGTAAAGCAGTTAAGGCCGAGTTTATATGCGCCTTTCCACCGTAGGGCCCGCGAAGAGAGGAGCCCGAAAGAGAGATGAGCGGGCGCGATATGGAAACCGATAGTCGCCGCTCGGGGTTTCGAGAGCCTCTCCTCCCCCTCCCACCCCTTCTTTCACATCCTACGGCCGCGCATCTCCCTCCCGCGGAACCCCCGCAGCGAAGAACTTTTTTAACCGGATCCGAGAGAGCGCGCACCGAAGTCGCGCCCATCGAGAAAGCTTCTTCGAAACCTTTCGCTCTTTTTTATTACGAGCGTGATATGCGGTCGGCTCAACAAACCCCGGGATGAAGTGGAAAAGCTTTGTTTCGGAACGAAACAAAAAAAAAAAAAAAAAAAAAAAAGCAACATTTTAACGCTTCGTTTACAAAGAAAGAAGAAGATCTTAGTTAGAAGTGCGCAAAGTCTCGGACGGACGGATCACACCTGTACAATCGAGTGCCGATGGATTCACGTGCGTCACTTCCTGTTGCTCGGAAGAAAAAACAGCGGGCAAAAGTTTTCGCGGAGGACTTCGTGGTAGCCCCGGTATAATTCCGGGCGTTTATGACTCGCCGAGAACAAATAATAATTTAGTGGGCGTCTCTGGCCTTCACCCCCTGCCCCGAGAAATCTCGGAATCCTCCCCCTTCTCCTCCGACGATCTTTCTGGCCGACCACACTGTATAAATAACGAGTGGCGCCAGCCGAACTTCCACTGTTACATTATCTCTTATGGTTTACACGCTATAGGGCACGCCACGGCCATCATTATATCTCCCGTCTCCCGGGTCCGTGCGTGCACGTCGCACACTCGCACGAGGATGCACGCGCGCGCTCGCGTATATGCGCGTGTGTGTGTGTGCGCGTTCGCTCCTTTCGTTGTGATCTCGCTATGCGGCCGCCCCTATAGGATTTCTTATTAGTCTCCCCCCACCCCTGCGGCTCTTCAACTCAGGTGTGAGAAACTCCGGAGAACTCGGCTCGATCGTAATGACGCACGATCGACATGTACCGGGTGTCGTAAACGTAAACGCAATAAAAATGTGAAACAGATTCTCGTAGTGTAGAGAATATTGTCTCGTGTTATTGATAAAACGTCATCCAACGGATTTCGAACGTCGTCTCGGAGAAAAATGACAACTTTCGGTCCGGATGATTCGCGAAACCCTAAGGTAGACCGTTGAAGGTGAGCTAAACCGCATCCCGTGTAGCGTGTGGCAGCGGCAGCTGGTGAATGGCGAAGGTACCTATTAAAGTCCTCCAGATAAAGCGCGAGATTAATTTGCCCGCATGCGGATCGCGCTAATTAATCAAAACCAGCTTGTCGCTGCCAGCTTAATATCGCGTCTATGATACGCAACGTACGTAGTACGCGATCTCTCGCGATAATGTTCGGAAATCGCTTGACGCGCTTTTAGTCCATCGGTACACACCGCGTCGGTTTCGTTTTTTTTTCTTTTTTTCTTTTTTAACGAAGCGAGGAGATGCACCCCGTCAATTAACTCTCTTTTTCTCCGTCTACATTAATGTGATAAATAAACTTGGATTTTTCGAACAGATAAGATCAATCACTTCGATTAATTGCTTTACTCTCGCAAAGTGTCTTTCCTCCGGTCAGAAACGGTCCACACGACGATGGATGCGGTTCGAAATAAGTCACTGAAAAAATGACGAACGCGGCATCCTCGATTTTTCAAGGCCTTCTCTCTCTTCTCTCTTTCTCTCTTTTTTTTTCTTTGCATCCATTTCTCGTTTCACGTTGAATTCACACTTTTCGCGCCGTGAGAAAGGGGTTGGATCGCGCGTCATATTCAAGTGGCGTAGGTTAGGCCGAAGGCGAAGAAGACGCCCATAACAGCTTTCTATTTGCATACTACCACCTCCCCGCGTTTTCATCCGCAAGGCCCCTTTCGACACCACCGTTATTTGCATTCAGAAATTGCCCGTCGACCACCGCGCGGCGATCTCCTTCCTTCCTTCCTTCCTTCCTGCCCGTATATATCGTGTATTCTCTCTCTTTCTCTCTCTTTCTCTCTCTATTCGCCCTCGGAAATTTTAAACGAGTCGCCCAGTTCGAAACTTTTCAGCGAACGGTATCTGATTATTTTTGAAGTCGAAAACTCAATTAATTAATATTTAACAGTTTTTTTTTTTTTTTGTTCTTCCGCTTTCTACATCTAATTGGCGTATATATTTTTTCACAATAAAAACCGAATTTTATTTTCACACACGCAACCGCACAACGATATGCGCGAGCGAGAAATGAAGAGAAAAGGAGCGAAAGAGAGAGAGAGTTCTCTCAGAAAGTATAATTATCTTTTTTCGCGCGCGCGCATATCAACCCCGACATTATGTAATTATAAAAATTAGCTCACAATGCCGCTGTCCGTCAGAATTTAAACCAGCTGTAATGCACACGTAATACGCAAAACCGTCCATTAGCGCGCCGCCGCCGCCGCGCGCGCGCGTGTTGTTACACATTCGCGTTAATAAGCACGCCGATTCCGCGCGGATCAGGCGAGCAAACGTGAAAAAGTGTCGCGAAACGCTTCATTAGACACTTCACGGACGCACCTATCGTGTTCGAGAACCGATAACGCGGTTGTGTGTGTGCGCGCGGTTTATTGCGAACTTATATACTTGCGGTGCTGATTTAAAAGTATTATTGCCGACCATATGCGCTCGAGTTTGCATTGCGCATTTGAATTAGCAGAGTGCTACTTCGCGTTCCATCGACGACAATGAGGATCGTCAGAAGGTTGACTAGCCTCGATATGTATCAACAAGAAGTCTCGTATCGATAGCTTGTTAAATTTTCGAGCATCAATCCCCGCCTTTCTTGAGCTCAAGTATGTCTAAAAAGATGATCTCCTCGAGATGTTGTATCGCGAAGACGTTATAATAGGTGTATCGTACTCTCTTTCTCTCGCTCTTGAGCGGATAATAAAGCTCTCGCACCTGTCCGAGACGCGCGTCAGATCGCAATCGCGTGTTTAATCCCGCGCAACGCGCGCGGCAATTTTAAATTAATATTATTCGCGCGGAATTCGATCCGATAACGTCTATCCGATCGTCTTTTCCGCGCGGCTCGACAACAACGAGGTGAGGGCAGCCGCCGATCAATGGATCGCCCCGGTGATCGATCAACCGCCGTTACCGCCGCCGCCGCCGCCGATCGAGCGAACGTGTTCGGATATCGTACAAATTATTATATGATGTAATCCGAGAAAGGGTTATAGAGTTTCATTCTAGGATATAACGGATTTTAGTATGTATATCGAGTGATAACACACTATCGACTTGTCGACGATAGCTCGATGTGCGAGAAATTTTACATATATGATTTCTGCTGATCACACGATAAAAATGTGTCAAGAGGAATATCAACAAAATATTTGGGCGAGCGGGAAATTGTCGGAAAATTACGACAAGTCGCTCAACCCCGAGCTTTCTCTACTGTCCTTCCCCGTCGTGATCGATTTATCGGCGAACGCATGCCGCGGCTTTTCTCGACGCTTCCGCGTATGATTTCCCACGATCCCGCGAGCCATTTGCATCATTCCGGTGTTTATCAATCGTCTTTACGGCGCGACCTTTGCGTCCTTACGCAAATGACATCCGCCAGGCCCCGTAATAAACGACTTGCCCCGTGACACGGACTTTAAAAAATTTATTGCCACGCGCGCCTCATCAGAATTTTCAAACCTTCCGAACTCGAAATCGCACGGCAATGGCATTAACTTTACTTAAATTGCGCGAGTAACTACGTTAGATTGTCCGCGAGCACATGTGACGGATTGTTCGCGACAACACTTTATCAGTGGCTTATGCAAATGCGTCGCAAGAACTATGCGACTATTTAACGCTTCATTACTTCTCACTCCGGCACATTTATAATAACCTTCTACAGTCGCCACACACGCACACACACACACCGGCCCGCTAATTGAAACAGAGTAGGTGGCTTTTGAACTCGTGACACGCACGTGTCAAGGATTCTCCGATACAGGCGAGATTCGAAAATTATTTACGTACGTAATTTGAACAATTGCGTGAAGATATAATATATTTATATATTATATTTTGTTATTTTATAAAAAATTTAGACGGAAAGTTTTGGAATACACTAGAGCTAAATATGTTTTTCAGCTAAATATACGCTGTGTTAGAGCGTTACGTGTGTGTGTGCGTGCGTGCGTGCGTGTGTGTGTCTATAACAGATATTTTTTTTTTAACTAGAGACTTTTATCTCTTCTATTTTTATTTCGCGACAAACTGTATTTTTTTTTTTGTTTTTTTTTTTTTTGTTCGACGTACTTTAATTTCGCGGTAAATTTAATTATTGGATAGTAAAACTCGACAATGGAAATTCAATTAATATACAGAATATACATGTTGACTTGCGTGCGAGCGACACGCGCCGAGTTTCGCACCGATCGTTAAAACGCCGCCGCCGCCGTTGCCGCGCGCACGGGTGCGAAAAGTGCGGGTTTCCACCCGGACAGTTGGGAGCGCGAGGAAAACCATTCTGAAACAACACGAGCGAGAGAAAGAGAGTTCACAGCACTCTCTCGAGCGTCACGTCGAGCGCGGCGCGAAACCAGCTTCGCGTGCGAAACGATACGATGCCGCCGATGCGCTATCTCGTAATCGCGTGTACGGGCTTTTGTAGCCTTGAAACACGCCGCGAAGTGCCGTCGAAGATAAGGACATTCGTGTTTGAATAAAATGAAAAAAACGACAAAGTCGACGGACAGAATACGAGAGGAAGAGCGAAGAGGAGAAGAAAGAGAGAGGGAGAAAAAAACGAAGGCGGAACATGGAGACGGACAAAAAAAAATATATAAAGACTTGAAAGAGACTGAATGAATGAATGAATGGATACGCCCAGCTCGATGTTGAAAATGAATTCGATAATAACTTAATTCAATAATAATGACGGTGTGCAATATCAAAGGAAATTAATTAAGCGCGAGAGCAGGAAAAAAAAAATTAATCGCACTAAAGTGCGGCGAGAGAGAAAACGAAAAAGAAAATAAGAAAACGATTGAAGACACGAAAAAGCCCATCGACCGGTGACAGACGGGACGGGATAGAGAGCCGCCGGGAAACCGTCGCTTGTATTTAAACGTGAACGTCGAAAGGAAGACACACACACACACACACACACAGAGTAACGGAGGCCGTGAAACGACCTGTCGTTACGTCCGATCGTGAATGAAACGAACTGAAATTACGCCTTCAGCGTCTC